>CM074724.1:31330977-31630977 GCA_037306005.1 Rhinophrynus dorsalis
TGTCTTACTGTCAGGCATTGTGAATTTTAGCGACAATTCTTAAGTATTCACTAAGAAGAATTTTTATATATCACCCCCACAGTGACTAATAGACAACTTGATTTCTTTGGCGATGTTTTAACATTGTCAGTATGCTTAATTACAGCAGACATGACAAGGTGTGTGATCATAGTGCTTCCCCCTCTTCATAACCTTTTCATTTACTCTGCACATTGCAGTTATTTCTGTCTCTCATTCACTGCTATGCTATCTTCTACTCAATCAATAAGGATTTATTTATAAGCTGTCATAGAATATGATTATTCAGAGTGTTGCTGCTCACACCATTGCACAAATTCAGACATTTTATGTTTAAAGCAAGGGCCCAGCAATATTTTTTTATTTATTTAGAAAATACCTCTGCACGAAAAACCAGTTAACCCCAGACGTACGTTTCGGCCTTATTTGGGCCTCATCCGTGAGGTGCAGCTGGCTTCCCTAGGCACTGAGAGCAAGGGGTCCACATCAGGGTTAGCTGGTTTTTCCGTGCAGAGGGGACTTGCCCATCATTTTTTACTGGACGCCCTTATGGGCGAGATTAGTCTAATATGTATGTGGAAATTTCTCCTCTGAAATGGCACTAGAGAGCTAAAATGTGATGCTCTTGAGCAGTGACTAGCCGGAGAACAAGCCATTGTGCTTTTGTTCATGCTCAGAGCCTCTCACATCTTTTGGCTTGTTTCTGCAAAACACTTAGGGTAAGGGTAATCCAGATATGGACCCCTTGCTCTCAGTGCCTAGGGAAGCCAGCTGCACCTCACTAATGAGGCCCAAATAAGGCCGAAAAGTATGTCAGGGTTAGCTGGTTTTTCCGTGCAGAGGGGACTTGCCCATCATTTTTTACTGGACCGCCCTTATGGACGAGATTAGTCTAATATGTATGTGGAAATTTCTCCTCTGAAATGGCACTAGAGAGCTAAAATGTGATGGTCTTGAGCGGTGACTAGCCGGAGAACAGGCCATTGTGCTTTTGTTCATGCTCAGAGCCTCTCACATCTTTTGGCTTGTTTCTGCAAAACACTTAGGGTAAGGGTAATCCAGATATGGACCACTTGCTCTCAGTGCCTAGGGAAGCCAGCTGCACCTCACTAATGAGGCCCAAATAAGGCCGAAAAGTATGTCAGGGTTAGCTGGTTTTTCCGTGCAGAGGGGACTTGCCCATCATTTTTTACTGGACCGCCCTTATGGACGAGATTAGTCTAATATGTATGTGGAAATTTCTTCTCTGAAATGGCATTGGAGAGCTAAAATGTGATGCTCTTGAGCGGTGACTAGCCGGAGAATAGGCCATTGTGCTTTTGTTCGTGCTCAGAGACTCTCAAATCTTTTGGCTTGTTTTTAACCATCAAAGTGGCCTCCTCAAAAGGATTTAGCAACTCACATAAGTCATACATTAGCTGCCATTAACCAGGTGACAAAAAAGCTCCCTCTAAAGCATTCCATTTATGCATTGTATACTCAATAGTGGCCTTATTGTGCTCCAACAAATGCCCCAGCATGTACAATGTGGACTTCAACCTGGTAGGAACCTCAGTTTTAAGCTGGTATTGGGACAGGTGGGTATACTCTTGCAAGGCCTGTAATGAATTATGTGGACTGGGCTAAAATGTACATACAGTAGATGTTCCATGTGGTATTTATCATTTTATGAGGGTTTTGGATTCTGAGAGAAATTGCATAACAGCTAGATTTAGGACAAGGTTAAAGAAGGGTAAATGCTCCATTTCTGCTATTCACAAGGCAGCCATTATATTGGAGCCAAATTTGTTGAACATGTCTACAACTTTGTTGGATTGTTTCTCAAAGTTATACATGCATCAAAGTGCATGCAGATGGTATGCAGCAGGCCTTATAATATTTAGCTCCTGAGGAAGTAACCTGGCGTTACGAAACGCGTTGAGCTATTGTATATATTTTTTTCTATATTTTTGTCATAAGATTTTACTTGCTTTTAAGTTTTTTTTATTATTTGTATTTGGTATTCAATAAATCAGTTACTGATACTGCACCATGAAGTGATTTTCTAATTCTGGGAGTGCATGTGGTGTTCTTCTGATTTCCTGTGCCACAAGTCATATTTCCCCTCCCATTAGAGGATTTTTTGGGGGATATTATACTCCCTAGTGACCATTGGATAAGTGAATGGAGGGAGAGAAGAAGGAGGATCATGGTAAAGTTATACAGGAGGAAGATACGTGTGTGCATCCTAAAAACCTTACCTGGGGTTTATACCAGGAGAGCTATATATACTGAGAGGCAATATTATTAACCTCTGGAACAAGTGAGTGCAGTTACATAAGAGCACAGGGTGCTGGTGAATGTTTTTATGGATTTACCAAATACTACGCTTAGAGAGACTTCTGCGCTTTTGTTTTTTGTTTTTTCTACACAGAGTTTGCTTCTGGGGAGCCCCTACTCAATCTAAAGCTGCGAAGATATCATCTAGGTAGTGATGATCGAGCACCCCAATGCTCGGGTGTTCGGGTGCTCTGACCGAGCGCCCCCGGAGGCTCGAGTGCTCGGCCGAGCACCCGAGCCCCATTGAAGTCAATGGGAGGACTCGAGCATTACACCAGGCACCCCCTGCTCTGATGAGGGGAGGGTGCCTGGTCCATAGGAAAAGGGCAGAAAATGATGGAAACACCACAGAAATGGTTCAGGGACAGCATAGGGAGGATGTCTGGATGCATCTTGGACTCCAACTGGGAACGATCTTTCGCCCGTAGTACGCCATTTTTACAGACTGACTGTAAAACACACAAAAAGGCAGATAAAAACGACTTTAGGCGAAAAATTGTTACCAAACAGTATTTGCTGTATATTTACTTGTATATCATCTGCAAATTCTGCAAAAAATGTCATCGATTTTTCTGAACTGGGGCCATGATTAAGAGGGAAACGTGCGCAGAGGCAAATTCTCCCAAAAATTTCCTCGATTTTTCTGAACTGAGGCCATGATTAAGAGGGAAACGTGCGCAGAGGCAAATTCTCCCAAAAATTTCCTCGATTTTTCTGAACTGAGGCTATGATTAAGAGGGAAACGTGCGCAGAGGCAAATTCTCCCAAAAATGTCCTCGATTTTTCTGAACTGAGGCCATGATTAAGAGGGAAACGTGCGCAGAGGCAAATTCTCCCAAAAATTTCCTTGATTTTTCTGAACTGGGGCCATGATTAAGAGGGAAACGTGCGCTGAGCCGACCATCTAAAACATTATGGGTGAGGGTCTGCTGCGGAGCTGACCATCCTAAACATTATATGCGAAGGCCCGCTAGTGAGCTGACGCTATAAAACATTATATGAGAGGGCCCGCTAGAGAGCTGACCCAATAAAACATTATATGAGAAGGCCCGCTGGTGAGCTGACCTATACAAAAATTGTCAAACTGCGCCCGCTGGTGAGCTGGCCCTATATAAAAATTATATCACTGGGCCCGCTGGTGAGCTGGCCCTATATAAAAATTATATCACTGGGCATATGGAAGAGAGTCAACCATATACCCGCTTTTTGGGTGGAAGGGGTGAATGGGAATACAGAGTATTCCCATCATTGTAAATAACATATATAAAGTGACTTTATGTTCCCCCGGGGCTTTCCTCCAGTGGAGTGGAGAAGTCAGGGGAAATCCAGGCCTTGTTCATTTTTATAAGTGTCAACCTATCAGCATTTTCGGTGGAAAGGCGGATACGCTTATCTGTTATGATGCCACCAGCAGCACTAAATACCCGCTCAGACAGAACGCTGGCGGCAGGGCAGGCCAGCACCTCCAAGGCGTAGAGTGCCAGTTCATACCACGTGTCCAGCTTGGACACCCAGTAGTTGTAAGGCACAGAGGGATCATTGAGGACGCTGACACGGTCTGCTACGTACTCCTTCACCATCTTCCAAAACTTTTCCCTCCTTGTGACACTAGGCTGCGCATCAGGGTGAGGGTGCTGGCGGGGTGTCATGAAGGTGTCCCACGCCTTGAAGAGTGTTGCCCTGCCTTTGTCGGAACTGCTGTGTGCTCCCCTTTTCTCCCCTTCTCGGTTGGCCAAGGTAGCACGTACTCTGCCGCCAGACTTGTCAGATGGAAAATTTTGGAGCAATTTTTCGACAAGAACCTTCTGGTATTGCACCATTTTGCTTGTCCTCTCCACCGGAGGAATGAGAGATGAGAAATTCTCTTTGTAGCGGGGGTCCAGAAGGGTGAACACCCAGTAATCCATGTTGTCTAAAATGCGTATAACGCGTGGGTCACGGGAAAGGCAGCCTAACATAAAGTCAGCCATGTGTGCCAGAGTACCAACAGGCAAGATTTCGCTGTCCTCACCAGGAGGATGACTCTCAATCTCCTCATCCTCTTCCTCCTCTTCTGCCCACCCACGCTGAAGAGATGGAACTAAAGTTCCATGGCTACCCTCTGTAGCGGAGGCAACCGTATCTTCCTCCTCCTCCTCCTCCTCCTCCGCCTCCTCCAATTGTCGCTGAGAAGACGAAGTGAGGGTGCTCTGGCTATCACCTTGTGTAAGCTCTTCCTCCCGCATTTCCACCTCTTCCACATGCAAAGCGTCGGTTTTAATTGTGAGCAGCGAGCGTTTCAGTAGACACAGAAGTGGGATGGTTACACTGATAATAGCGTTATCGCCGCTCACCATCTGTGTCGATTCCTCAAAATTGCGTAAAACCTCACAGAGGTCTGACATCCATTCCCACTCCTCACTTCTGATTACAGGAAGTTGAACGGAGAGGCGACGACCGTGTAACAGCTGGTACTCCACTACTGCCCTCTGCTGCTCACAAAGCCGGGCCAACATGTGGAAGGTGGAGTTCCAGCGCGTGCTCACGTCACACAGCAGCCGGTGAGCTGGCAATTGTAAGCGCTGCTGCAGCTTCAACAGGCCGGCTGAAGCTGTAGATGACTTACGGAAATGTGCACACACGCGGCGCACCTTGGTCAAGAGATCATGCACATTGGGGTAGGTTTTTAGAAATCGCTGAACCACTAAATTAAATACATGCGCTAGGCATGGTACGTGTGTGAGCTTGCCGAAGCTCCAAAACCGCCACCAAGTTACTCCCATTATCACACACAACCATGCCTGGTTGCAGGTTGAGTGGCGAGAGCCACTGCTCGGTCTGGTGACTAATCCCCTGCAACAGCTCTGAGGCCGTGTGCTGTTTGTCCCCAAGGCAGATCAGCTTCAGCACGGCCTGTTGACGCTTCCCCACTGCAGTGCTACACTTCTTCCAGCTACCGGCTGATGGGTGAGTGGCGCTGCGCGCAGAGAATTCGGAGGTGGAAACGGAGGAGGAGGAGCCAATAACGTAGGTGCTGGCGGAAACCCTGATGGAGGTAGGGCCCGCAATCCTCGGCGTGGGTAGCACCTGTGCCATCCCAGGGTCCGAGTCGCTCCCAGCCTCCACGACATTCACCCAGTGTGCCGTCAGGGAAATGTAGCGTCCCTGGCCACAAGCAACTGTCCATGTGTCAGTCGTTAAGTGGACCTTCCCAGTAACTGCGTTGGTCAGGGCACGGGTGATGTTACGGGACACATGGTGGTGTAAGGCGGGGACGGCACACCGGGAAAAGTAGTGGCGGCTGGGGACTGCGTACCGAGGGACAGCTGCTGCCATCAGGCTGCGGAAGGACTCAGTCTCCACAAGCCTAAATGGCAGCATTTCGATGGCCAGTAATTTGGAAAGGTGTGAGGTTAGTGCTATGGCCTGTGGGTGGGTGGCTGGGTATTTTCGCTTGCGCTCAAATGCCTGGGGTAACGACATTTGGACGCTGTGCTGGGACAGGGAAGTGGATGTGGTCGCTGATGGTGCTTCAGATGGTACAGGTGCAGGGCGGGAGGTATGCGGGCCTGCGCCTTCGACAGGCGATTGGCCGGCACCGAAAACAGGGGAAGAGGAGGCAGTGGTGTGGCCTGCAGACACAGATGGGCGATCCGGGCGTTCCTCCCACTTATTACGGTGCTTGGATGCCATTTGTCGGATCATGCTGGTGGTGGTGAGGTTTCTAGTGTTCATGCCTCGGCTCATTCTGGTGTGGCACAGGTTGCAAACTACAATTCTTTTGTCGTCCGCACTTTCCTTAAAAAAACGCCATACCGCGGAACACCTACCCCTTGGCAAGGGAGATTTACGCAAAGGGGTGCTCCGTGGAACATTTGCGGGCCGGTTTGGTGCGGTCCGCCTTCTTTCTGTAGCCACACCACTGCCTCTTCCAGCCTGTTGCGGTGCTGCAGATGGCTCACCCTCAGGACTGCTGTCATCGCTCGGCTCTACACCTTCCCAGGTGGGGTCAGTCACCTCATCGTCCACCAAGTCCTCCTCCACTTCCTCACTCTGATCATCCTCCTCATGTCTTGATCCCACCACATACTCAGTCATTGACAACTGTATATCATCCTCCTCATCAAGGTCTTGAGACAGTAATAGTGGTTGATTTAATGGCAACTGTGTCTCATCATCATCATCATCCACTTCCTTTGACCTTAAATGCCGTTCACCTCTGTCATCTTCTTGTGATTGGATACCCTCTAGAGGTTGTGAATCAGGGCACAAGATGTCATGTTCCTCTGCAAGCGTGCTTGGAGAGAGGTTCAAATTAAGGATTGGTGATGAGACGAGCTCCTCACTATATCCCAGTGTGGGATCACTTCTTTGACCAGATCCTCTATGGTGGGAGGAAGGATGATCAGGGTGAGGATTATGTTGACCAGACTCTTGGCTACTGAGAGTGGACTTGGTGGAAGACAGGGTGGTGCTTAACCGACTGGAAGCAGTATCAGCTGACATCCAACCGACCACCTGTTCGCAGTGGTCGGACCTCGAGAGTGATGTCCTGCGACGCCCTGTAAACTGAGACATGAAGCTAGGTATGGTGGATGTCTTTCTGTCTTGTGCTCTGGCACCAGGCACAGTTTCTACGCGTCCTGACCCGCGCCCTGAACTATCAGGATCACGTCCACTTCCCCGTCCCTTTTTACCCGCCTTCTTCATATTACACGGAATATGTGCTGCAAATCTGCAACTTTGCACAGTAAACAGAATGTTCTCCTAATATGCAACTTTGCACACTAAACAGAATGTGCTTCTTATCTGCGGTTAGGCACACTGAATGGAATATGTGACTTTGATATTTTACACTTTGCACAGTTAACAGAATGTTCTCCTAATACGCAACTTTGCACACTAAACAGAATGTGCTTCTTATCTGCGGCTACGCACAGTGAATGGAATATGTGACTTTGATATTTTACAGTTTGCACAGTTAACAGAATGTTCTCCTAATATGCAACTTTGCACACTAAACAGAATGTGCTTCTTAACTGCGGCTCAGCACAGTGAATGGAATATGTGACTTTGATATTTTATAGTTTGCACAGTTAACAGAATGTTCTCCTAATATGCAACTTTGCACACTAAACAGAATGTGCTTCTTAACTGCGGCTCAGCACAGTGAATGGAATATGTGACTTTGATATTTTACAGTTTGCACAGTTAACAGAATGTTCTCCTAATATGCAACTTTGCACACTAAACAGAATGTGCTTCTTAACTGCGGCTAGGCACAGTGAATGGAATATGTGACTTTGATATTTTACAGTTTGCACAGTTAACAGAATGTTCTCCTAATATGCAACTTTGCACACTAAACAGAATGTGCTTCTTAACTGCGGCTCAGCACAGTGAATGGAATATGTGACTTTGATATTTTACAGTTTGCACAGTTAACAGAATGTTCTCCTAATATGCAACTTTGCACACTAAACAGAATGTGCTTCTTAACTGCGGCTCAGCACAGTGAATGGAATATGTGACTTTGATATTTTACAGTTTGCACAGTTAACAGAATGTTCTCCTAATATGCAACTTTGCACACTAAACAGAATGTGCTTCTGAACTGTGGCTCAGCACAGTGAATGGAATATGTGACTTTGATATTTTACAGTTTGCACAGTTAACAGAATGTTCTCCTAATATGCAACTTTGCACGCTAAACAGAATGTGCTTCTTAACTGCGGCTAGGCACAGTGAATGGAATATGTGACTTTGATATTTTACAGTTTGCACAGTTAACAGAATGTTCTCCTAATATGCAACTTTGCACACTAAACAGAATGTGCTTCTTAACTGCGGCTCAGCACAGTGAATGGAATATGTGACTTTGATATTTTACAGTTTGAACAGTTAACAGAATGTTCTCCTAATATGCAACTTTGCACACTAAACAGAATGTGCTTCTTAACTGCGGCTCAGCACAGTGAATGGAATATGTGACTTTGATATTTTACAGTTTGAACAGTTAACAGAATGTTCTCCTAATATGCAACTTTGCACACTAAACAGAATGTGCTTCTTAACTGCGGCTTGGCACAGTGAATGGAATATGTGACTTTGATATTTTACAGTTTGCACAGTTAACAGAATGTTCTCCTAATATGCAACTTTGCACACTAAACAGAATGTGCTTCTTAACTGCGGCTCGGCACAGTGAATGGAATATGTGACTTTGATATTTTACAGTTTGCACAGTTAACAGAATGTTCTCCTAATATGCAACTTTGCACACTAAACAGAATGTGCTTCTTAACTGCGGCTAGGCACAGTGAATGGAATATGTGACTTTGATATTTTACAGTTTGCACAGTTAACAGAATGTTCTCCTAATATGCAACTTTGCACACTAAACAGAATGTGCTTCTTAACTGCGGCTAGGCACAGTGAATGGAATATGTGACTTTGATATTTTACAGTTTGCACAGTTAACAGAATGTTCTCCTAATATGCAACTTTGCACACTAAACAGAATGTGCTTCTTAACTGCGGCTACGCACAGTGAATGGAATATGTGACTTTGATATTTTACAGTTTGAACAGTTAACAGAATGTTCTCCTAATATGCAACTTTGCACACTAAACAGAATGTGCTTCTTAACTGCGGCTACGCACAGTGAATGGAATATGTGACTTTGATATTTTACAGTTTGCACAGTTAACAGAATGTTCTCCTAATATGCAACTTTGCACACTAAACAGAATGTGCTTCTTAACTGCGGCTCAGCACAGTGAATGGAATATGTGACTTTGATATTTTACAGTTTGAACAGTTAACAGAATGTTCTCCTAATATGCAACTTTGCACACTAAACAGAATGTGCTTCTTAACTGCGGCTACGCACAGTGAATGGAATATGTGACTTTGATATTTTACAGTTTGTACAGTTAACAGAATGTTCTCCTAATATGCAACTTTGCCCACTAAACAGAATGTGCTTCTTAACTGCGGCTACGCACAGTGAATGGAATATGTGACTTTGATATTTTACACTTTGCACACTAAACAGAATGTTCTGCTAATCTGAAACTTTGCACACTAAACAGAATGTGCTGCTAATCTGAAACTTTGCACACTAAAAAGAATGTGCTGCTAATCTGCAACTTTGCACACTGAACAGAATGTGCTCTAATCTGCAACTTTGCACACTAAAAAGAATGTGCTGCTAATCTGCAACTTTGCACACTGAACAGAATGTGCTCTAATCTGCAACTTTGCACACTAAACAGAATGTGCTGCTAATCTGCGGCTAGGCACAGTGAACAGAATATGTGAAGTTTTTTTTTTTTATATCTCTGCCCCCCCAAACAAAATAAACTGCTGCCCCCACACACAGTAGTCCTAAAAAGGACTTTTGGGTCTTTTTTTTTTTCAACAACACTTTTCTTCTCCCTACACTGACTTTCCCTTCCTATCCTCATCTCTCCCTGGCTAAGACTGAGCCGAACTCGCTGGTCAGGTGCTATACAGCACCCGATCACGGGTTCTGGCCAGCCAATCAGTGTAATGCCAGCAGCCAACATGGCTGCTGGCATTACACTGATGTCAGAGTCTCCCTGCACGTTTATTGGCTGCGCAGCAGCCGCGAAACGTGCGGGGAGGAGACCCGAACATGGCGGGTGAGCACATGCGGTACTCGTACGAGTACCGCCATGTGCCGAGCAGAGCGATGCTCGAGCCGAACCGAGCTTCGGCCGAGCATGCTCGCTCATCACTACATCTAGGCTTTTATGTATGGTCCTGGTTTGTAGTTAAAAGAATGTCTGGCTAACATTATATGTGACCAGTATGACGGTGCCCGTGATTTGTGCTGTGCAGTGTCTGTCACTTGCTGAGTAATCATGATTGGCTGTCTGTGATTAGCCCTCCTCACACAGCCTTTTTAAACCCAGGCTGAGCACTTCCAGGTTGCCCTTTCGTGGTGTTTCTGACTTCACTCTGCCTGACCTGCTGGTCAGGCTTCTGGGCCTGTTGCTGCTGTACTTGCTGATCCTGTGTTTCAGTTTTCCAGTGTTCCAGTATGCTAGTGTTCCAGTGTTCCAGTGTTCCAGTGTTCCTGGGTGCCTGTATTCTAGTGTTCCTGTGTTCCAGCACCTCGCGGGTTAATCTTACTGAGTTCCTGAATCTCCTGCTCCAGCCGTCGCTCCAGAGACATTGTTCTTCTCGCTGCTGATCATACATTGTTGGCTCCAGCGTGCGGACGCTGGTTTACTCCACTAAACATGGTTGCGATTACATTGTTGGTTCCAGCGTGCGGACGCTGGTTTGCTCCATTAAACCTGGTTGCGAGATACACTGTTGGTTCCAGCGTGCGGACGCTGGTTTACTCCACTAAAACCTGGTTGCGATATACATTGTTGGTTCTAGCGTGCGGACGCTGGTTACTCCACTAAACCTGGTTGCGATATACATTATTGGTTCCAGTGTGCAGACGCTGGTTTACTCCACTAAACCTGGTTGCAATTACATTGTTGGTTCCAGCGTGCGGACGCTGGTTTTCTCCCTAAACTTGGTTGCGATATACATTGTTGGTTCCAGCGTGCGGACGCTGGTTTGCTCCATTAAACCTGGTTGCAAGATACACTGTTGGTTCCAGCGTGCGGACCCTGGTTTACTCCATTAAACTCTGTGGCGATATTTACTGTTGGTCCCAGCGTGCGGACGCTGGTTTACTCCATTAACCTGGTGGCGACATCTATTATTGGTCCCAGCGTGCGGACGCTGGTTTACTCCATTAACCTGGTGGCGTTATTTACTGTTGGTCCCAACGTGCGGACGTTGGTTTGCTCCTGAATGATCCAGTACTTTGGCCAGGTCGCTGTCGACTCCTATGCAGTCGTCTGATTATCCCTGGCAATAGACTTCTGCTGAGTAAGACCATCATTCCTATTTCTCTCTGCTGTCTTAGTCATCTGACAGCTGGTCTACTCACTCAGGCTTCTCTGCCCGGTATTGGTAAGGCCAGTAGAACCTTGTACGTTACCATCCTTAAGGTTGCCTTACCCGGTATTGGCAGGGCCGGTAGAGCCTACTACAGTACTCCTTTGGGCTGCCCTTCCCGGTATTGGTAAGGCCGGTAGAACCTTGTACATCACCATCTTGAAGGTTGCCTTACCCGGTATTGGCAGGGCCGGTAGAGCCTCCATTCCACATTCCTTTGGGCTGCCCTGCCCGGTATTGGCAAGGCCGGTAGAACCTTGTATTTCACCATCTTTAAGGTTGCCTTGCCCAGTATTGGCAGGGCCAGTAGAGCCTCCATTCCGCATTCCTTGGGCTGCCTTGCCCGGTATTGGTAAGGCCGGTAGAACCGGTATATGTCATCTCACGGTTGCCTTACCCGGTATAGGCAAGGTCGGTAGAGCCTGTCATTATTACTGTCACTTGGGTTGCCTTGCCCGGTATTTAGGCAAGGCCGGTAGAACCTATTATACCTGCTATTACTGTTGTATTGTTATGTATGTTTACCCTATGGGGACTGCCTTTAACTTTTAATAAAGTTAAGTTTTTACCAAACCTTAAGTCTGAGAGTCTTCAAATCCGTGACAACCAGTGTTTGGTGTTTATATTCTGTTTCGTTACTATACTGATACTGTTTACCATTTGGATATATTGAGTAATATAATTTATTCTTTCCTTTTATATTATCCATTCTAAGTGCCTAGGTTTCTAGTGGCGCTCTCTTTTGGTATATCTTGGAGTAACTCACTGGTGTTACTCCATTTTATACATTTAGATATACTTTACTACTAAAGCCAGAGCTAGAGACAACACTGACAGTGACCTTATGCTGCCCAATCTACCCAGTAAGCAGTGATAGCCATATGGTCTGTACGTGACCACTTATCCAGATATCTGTGGTCAGGTGAACTTGCTTGCTGTATGATGCTTCCAGCTCTTTGCCCATGATACCAGCCAACTGCTTGCACAAATCTGGTAGAGCTGTTCATAAAAAGTAACTGCAGCGTGGTATTTGACAGCAGCATGCAACACATGACATCAGCTCATTCAAAACCTCTGTTTTTAATAAAAAAAAAACATAGGGCAGCATGTACACCACCATTATTTTGACAAGTTTGCTATTCCGCAATCATATTTTTGGAAATTTTTTGTGCAGTTTTTGACTCCTTTCTAAGAACTCAGAAGAGTGGATTTTCATCAAAAGGAAGAACCATGTAACTTATTTGTATTAAAAAACATGACTACTAGAAGTGGTGGGGGCAAGTCTGGCACTGACTCTTTGACTCTTCTCACCTCCAAGTAACTTAAAGTCACGCTCCTCCATGCTTTGCATTTGTACCACAGTAATAGTAATGGAAGATATGGGTGTTCTCCCACTTTCTGAGACATCTGCATCACTACTATTAGATGCCCCTAAGCTCAGGAACTTTTAGACGTGCTACTATTTCTGCAGACCATCACACTTCTGACATGCTGATGATGTATCTCCCAATCAGAACGATGGTTGTGCTTCAGCTTGTATCTCAGTAAGAATGTGCCTACATGTGACCATGCTTTTTTCTTGCTGACACAAGCAACAGACAGCAAAATGTTTAGCTTTTGGATCATTAGTGAAGTATCTGCAGACTGTAGGTTTCATAAACTGAGGGTTCCTGAGGGACTATTACTGCTAGACAGTACTATAGCAACAGCTAGCTTATCATGTTAGTGATGCCACATTTCTATCAGCAGCAAAAACACTCTGGAAATGCCAGTTGGCTGTTTTTATTTCTATTTTTTAAATACCTGAAGGAAACATAAAAAAAATCCTAGAGGTGCCAAATTATTGTTGTTAAAGTATCATGCTTGATTGTAAAACAAAGTTGTATCTCTTGTATCTTTCCAATTCATCATGTAGAACCCTTGGAAAGGACTTGGACTTAATTCAGATGCACTGTTAACATGAACTGAATGCTGTGCTGTGGAGATAGATATATCTAGAATATATGATTACTGATCAAGCCTGGTTATCCTGAAAACCTGCACTGATGGTGAGGCCAGAGGACTAGAACTGAGGCAACTGTTGATGATATCGTTCTTGACGATACTTGAGTTTGACACTTGCATGATCTAGTGTTTAGAACTCATAAACACATATATTTTAATGGCAGAGAAGAGCCCACTGACTGATCTAGCTAAAATGTATAATCTGACATAGTTATCTTACATAGTTTTCATAATATGCAGAGACCATCTTCTTGTAACCCAGAACATGTGTCACTTTCTATCAGAGCAGTCAAATGTCAGTTCCCCTTCTCGTGATTACAGCTTTGGGCTTTGAAATCTCCATTTCTGGACTGTGTATAAAATGGAGAATCCTGGGAAGTAGGAGACATTTCAAATATGGTGCTGTCCAGATCAATCAGGGACATGTGGTCACCCAACCCTTTAACCTGTTTGGATGCTAGAAATGTCTCCAGCTCATTGTGAAGCATAGGATAAGCACCTTGTCTTATTCAATTAAAAACAGCTGAAAATGCATTTCCTAAAATAATTAACCAGTGTAGAATCTAAGTGTTTAAATGCAGTCCATCTACAGAGCATGATATGAAGGTTAATGTGATTTCCTAAGGAGACCCTTGGCCCACTTTGCTCCATCCCGGTGGTTTACAGCCAGACATGTTCCACAGTTAAGTTTTAAGGAACAGAAAACTTTCTAATGAAAAAATATATATTGTAACTATTTTCTTGTTGAGTGAAACAATGGAGCTATTCCTAGTGGGAGATTTCTCGAACAAAAGTTATTACAATTTATTGGTTTGGTAGTTTTTAATTGCAATTTTCAATGGTCACCAGGTGTTGTTGTTCAGATCGCCTACTATGCAGAACTGTACTCAGGGCTGGTGCAAGGATTTTTGCCACCCTAGGCAAAACCTAATTTTGGATTATTTTGGATACCAGTTGGAGCTTTTTTTTTTTAAAGCGGAACTACAATGTCACAAAATGTTTATCTTAACTAAGTCCCCTTCTGGTGACTAGCTGCTTTGTAGCGCTAGTCGCCAGAATTATTACCTGATTTAATAGATATATGCTTTATTCCCCAGCTGTCAGCAGCACGGAGCGCGGACATCTTGCCACAATGACGTCAGTGCGCCTGCGCTGTCAGTCCCTTTTAGAGCTGATCGGCTCGTAGCAACGCCTCCTAGACCCGACTGGGATTGACAGCGCAGACGCACGGACGTCATTCTGGCAAGATGTCCATGCTCCATCCATGCTCCGCGCTACTAAGCAGCTAGTCGCCAGAAGGGGACTTAGTTAAACTAAACATTTTGTGACATGGTAGTTCCGCTTTAACCATCTTTTGCCAGAGTGGTATGCCATTGTGCACATATCTGGCACTCAGCTGTCTGAGTGATGTCTCTTGGAACGAACCCAGGATATCCGTGCTCCTAGCACATTGTGCAACAGAGACCTTCCAGTCCACATTTGGCATATGAAAACCACACATAAATATTACTTCACCCTTTGTTTACTTTTGAAATACTTCCTCCATCAATAATCTATCTAATATCTCATCCTCTCTTGGGGGCCTATATATTGCTCCAATACTACCATCTCTCTCTCTTCAATTTCATTGGCTGGCTGCCCAAATGCTCTGTCACCTGTTTTCTGTAGTTTGTATTTAAAGGGATAGCAATGTCTATAATAAAGTTGAGCTCTGAGTTTTCTGTTTTGGTTTTATAACACGCTGCACTAAGTTTAATAACTTACTGCTGTGTAGATAAAAAGATATTGAAGTTTAAATGATCTCCCTGCCTCCCCTTCTGGCCACGTCAAGCTACCTGTAAGTGTGGTCCGATGGAGAGCAGCAAGGGACAATCTTCAGTAAGCAAAAGGAAAATCCTGCCCTCCTTCGCCAAGGGGGCGGGGTTTCCTTATAGTTACTGAGTGAAGTTTGTCCCTTGCTGCTGTCAGGTCCCAGGACCGGATTCCAGATTCAGTGGGAGGCGGCCAGAAGAGGAGGGAGGGGGATAATTTAAGCTTCAATATATTTTGAACTACAGAACAGTAGGTTATTAAACTTATCACAGCATGTTATCAAACCAAAATAGAAGACTAGGAGTGCAACTTTATTATAGACATTTCTATGCCTTTAATTAGCAGATCCACTGCCTTTCTTTCCTATTATATCCTTTATAAACAGGCTGTTGCCTAGCAAGCATATGTCCTAGTACGTGTTTTCATTGAAACTATAATATATAGAAATTTAACTGCTTTTGCTAGATTTTTTCTTTTTTTTATGATATACTATTCCACGGAATGGGAGTACCTTTCCGTTATGCAGGAAAAAAGGCCTATAACATTTTTTTTATTCTAAAAAGTTTACTGCTCCGTTAATGCATTTGTATCTCAGTCAGCAAAATGCTTCAGGGCTCTCACCTATTAGAGGAGGAAATCTGGAAGAAATTGCAAAGTGTCAATTTCCTGGAAAAAAAAAATGATATTTTGCAGCTTATTGCAACTCGTATAATAACTTTTGCCTCTGGTGTTTGCCTAAGAGCAAGGGTTATTTTGGGCATCAGAATGATGTAGAAATTTGACAGAGTAAAGAAGAGAATAAAGGGATTTTGTGCACTTACTAAGGACGATGACAGCTCTCAAGTTAATAATAAAAGGAAAACACAACATCTTAGCTGTAAAACTGATGTTAAGAGAGAAATCGTAGCCTTAATCAAAATCAAAACTGCTGCAAACAAGTGTGAAAGGCAGCAATGTCTGTCACCCCAGAGTGTCAAATTGTGCAGCACATTGCTTTTCAATGTTTGTTACATGGGAACGATACCTTTATTTGTTTAACAGAAGATCTTACCTAGGTAGGAGTTCATTAAACAGCACTCAGTATATGTATAGAATTACTGTGTGTATCAGAAGGACTTACCTAGGTAGGAATCCATTATACATCAGTCAGGTGTATCTATATAATTAATGTGTGTGATACAAGCACTTACCTAGGTAGGAGTACATCATACAGCAGTCAGGTGTATTTATATAATTACTGTGTGTAACAGAAGCACTTACCTAGGTAGGAGTCCATCATACAGCAGTCAGTATATCTATATAATTACCGTGTGGAACAGAAGTACTTACCTAGGTAGGAGTCCATCATACAGCAGTCAGGTGTATCTATATAATTACCGTGTGGAACAGAAGCACTTACCTAGGTAGGAGTCCATCATACAGCAGTTGGGTATATCTATATAATTACTGTGTGTAACAGAAGGACTTACCTAGGTAGGAGTCCATCATACAGCAGTCAGGTGTAGCTATATAATACTGTGTGCAACAGAAGGACTTACCTAGGTAGGAGTCCATCATACAGCAGACAGGTGTATCTATATAATTACTGTGTAACAGAAGTACGTACCTAGGTAGGAGTCCATCACACAGTAGTCAGGTGTAGCTATATAATACTGTGTGCAACAGAAGTACTTACCCAGGTAGGAGTCCATCATACAGCAGTCAGGTGTAGCTATATAATTACTGTGTGTAACAAAAGCACTTACCTAGGTAGGTGTCCATCATACGGCAGTCAGGTGTATCCATATAATTACTGTGTGTAACAGAAGGACTTACCCAGGCAGGAGTACATCATACGGCAGTCAGGTGCATCTATATAATTACTGTGTATAACAGAAGCACTTACCTAGGTAGGAGTCCATCATACAGCAGTCAGGTGTATCTATATAATTACTGTGTGTATCAGAAAGACTTACCTAGGTAGGAGTCCATCATACAGCAGTCAGGTGTATCTATATAATTACTGTGTGTAACAGAAGTACTTACTCAGGTAGGAGTCCATCATACAGCAGTCAACTGTATCTATATAATTACTGTGTGTAACAGAAGGACTTACCCAGGTAGGAGTCCATCATACAGCAGTGAAGTATATCTATATAATTACTGTGTGTAACAGAAGCACTTACCTAGGTAGGAGTCCATTATACAGCAGTCAGGTGTATCTATATAATTACTGTGTGTAACAGAAGTACTTACCCAGGTAGGAGTCCATGATACAGCAGTCAGGTGTATCTATATAATTACTGTGTGTAACAGAAGTACTTACCCAGGTAGGAGTTCATCATACAGCAGTCAGGTGTATCTATATAATCACTGTGTGTAACAGAAGTACTTACCCAGGTAGGAGTCCATCATACAGCAGTCAAGTGTATCTATATAATTACTGTGTGTAACAGAAGGACTTACCTAGGTAGGAGCCCATCATACAGCAGTGAAGTATATCTATATAATTACTGTGTGTAACAGAAGCACTTACCTAGGTAGGAGTCCATCATACAGCAGTCAGGTGTATCTATATAATTACTGTGTGTAACAGAAGCACTTACCCAGGTAGGAGTCCATCATACAGCAGTCAGGTGTAGCTATATAATTACTGTGTGTAACAGAAGGACTTACCTAAGTCTGTGTCCATTATACAGCAGTCAGGTATGTGGGTAAACCCGTTTTGCTTTGTGCACCTATCTGGTCTTCATGGGGTTAAGTAACAAGCCCTAGCTGTAGCACTCAGTTCTAATGGCTCCCATCATCATGTATTCCAGATATATCTATCAGTACTGCACTCAACCCATGCTAACATTGCATCTGAATTACGCCCAAGTCCTTTCCTAGGGTTCTACATGATGGATTGCAAAGATACAAGAAATAAAACTTTGTTTTACAATCACACATGGTACTTTAACAACAATCATTTGGCACCTTTAGGATTTTTTTATGTTTCCTTCAGGTATTTAAAAAATAGAAATAAAAACAGCAAATTGGCATTTCCAGATGCTCTGCTCTGTCTAAAGGCTGTATTGTAAGACTGCAGCCTCGTTACTGATTAATATTGGGTTATAAAGATGTAACCTGTTGTGTGCCAGAAGGTTATGCAATGTGTTGCATACCTCTCTGGCACTCAAAGGGTTAAAGAGATGGAAGAATATATATATTCCAGGGTTTATCCTGATAAGTAAAATAAGGGAACTCGTACTACTGTAAGATTTATTTTTTTATTCAAGAGTTATTAAAGATCTGACTGGAAATTTTGGGTTGGATACCTGTTTGGAATGGAATTTTACAGTGACGTTGTTATAGCAGCCTATGCAGGGTTATTGTCACTTGCAATAGCTGTTCATGGACTGATGTAGCAATAGCGCCACCATGGAGGTACTGCACCCACAATCTATGTTTGAGCTGCTATAACATTTGAATAAAACATCTCTTAGCAGTGGGAGTGCCATTGTCTAATCCAGTAAGATGTTCCCCATTTTACTTGCTATTATACCCTTTAATGGAATACTAACCCTTCCTAATAATAGACCATCACATACTTTAATCATAGCAACAAATTCCAATGACCACTATAAAATAATCAGTTCTGGGTGGATTGGTTCTCCAAAATTAATCTTTAACCCTTTGAATGCCAGATGGGTACGCAAGTATTGTTCTGCAATGCGTTGCATAGCGTACCCCCTCTGACTCTCAAAGGGTTAATCATCACTGAATGTCATATCAATGGAGGCAAACGTGGTTCTATTTACAAAACTCCAGAACCTCAACCTCGTTTCGTTAAAGCCTACTTTGTGAGATTTCTGTGGGAGGTGTTTGGAGTCCAGGGGAAGATGAACTAAGGTTCAATAAGGGCCCTGTCTGGTGATAGTGTGGTGAATTTGACCCAAACCCATCTCCTTCTGGGTATGCATTAAGCTATCTTCTGTATCCTATCCCTGTGATTATGCCTCATACACACCTATATCATGATGCTTTCGTGGTGACCCCCCTGCATTTATAAAATCTCAATGTTTTCTTCACCAGTGGCTTATTATCACATTGAACTTTGACTTAATGAGCCATTTTCACATTATGGTGTTAAAGGGATAGTATTGCCAAGTTAAAAAAGCTAATCTTGTAGGCATTAAACAATTAAACTAAAGGCCCACAGTCCCACCTCTCAAACCTTTATAGTTTGAGAGATATTCTGCACTAAAGTTCCCCACTTCCTACCCTTTCCCTGACGTCAGCGCTCAAGCCGACTTCAGGGGAATCCGGTCCCTGGACAAGCGGAGGCTCTACAGCAGAGCCGAGATCGTGTTATTGAAAAAGAAATCCTTCACTGGAACGGTCTACAAAGTGTGCTTGCAAACCAATCACACTCTATAGACTGTTCCAGTGAAGGCTTTCTTTCTCAATAACGTGATGTCGGCTCTGCTGAAGAGCCTCCGATGGTCCCGGGACTGGATTCCCCCGCAATCAGCTTGAGGGCTGACGTCAGGGAAAGAGGGGGCAATGGGAAACTTTAGTGCAAAATATCTCTCAAACCATAAAGGTTTGAGAGATGGGACTGGGGGCATTTAGTTTAATTTTGTAATGCCTACAAGATTCCCTTTTTCTAAAACTTGCCAATACTGTCCCTTTAATGAGACTGCTGTCCATAATTCTGATAACTGGTAATGCTGTCAGAGCTCACAGAAACAAATTCTCCACTCTGAGACTCGTAAATTGTTGTTTTTCCTAAATCTTCCTATGCGGTCCTCAGATCAAACATGGAACATTGAGTGCCAGAGGGGTACGCAATGCAATGCAAACCAATGTTGGCCATGTTTCAAAGTGGAGACCAGTTTTCCACATCTCAAAGTTTTCCATATTGCTAAGCAGAAAACAGTTCATCACCATATTTCACAGTTCTCCATTTTGGTAAGTAGAAAACAGTTCATCACCATATTTTACAGTTCTCCATTTTGCAGGACACGCCACCATGTTTCACATTAGCCTGGTCATTAACCTGACTGCATACTTATACAATTCTAACACATCACTAACATTATGCCATCAACATGTTCTAATGATCAATATCTCACACATACTTCTTACATACCAAATTCTTAGCACATATGGCATATGGAGAGGGCAAAGTATTCTCATCACCAAAACAAAACCACCATTATATGGAACATTAACCCATTAGTGACCAGGTCATTTTTACACTAGAGGAGCAAAGCAATTTTAGTATTTTTAGTATGTCTTTGTTCAACCATATTTTAATTTTGTAATTTAGCATACTCACATAAATGATATACCTTTTTTAAGTATGACTTTTTTTCATAACATATTTATATGTACAACCCAACATATAATTTCATAATAATTAAAAAACAAATGTGTAAAAAAATAAAAAAGCAATATTCTTATAGGTTTTCCTGTGACAGTTTCTACTCAAATTGTTTTTAACTGCATAAAAGATATGAACATTTCATTCATACCTCCCAAGTGTCCCTTTTTATGGAGAACTGTCCCTCTGAAAAGAAAATCCCAGTATCCTACTTACCTAGGTAGGAGTCCATCATACAGCAGTCAGGTGTATCTATATAATTACTGTGTGTAACAGAAGCACTTACCTAGGTAGGAGTCTATCATACAGCAGTCAGGTGTATCTATATAATTACTGTATATAACAGAAGCACTTACCTAGGTAGGAGTCCATCATACAGAAGTCAGGTGTATCTACTTACCTAGGCAGGAGTCCATCATACAGCAGTCAGGTGTATCTATATTATTACTGTGTGTAACAGAAGGACTTCCGTAGTCAGAAGTCCATTATAAAACAGTTAGTTATACCTATATAATTGTTGTGTGTAACAGAGGGACTTAACTAGTCAGGATTCCATTATACAGCAGTGAGGTATATCTATTTAATTATTATGTATAAATTTGGAGCGTTCACATTACCTATACCTAAAGAAATAACAACTATGACATTGGAAAAGATTCAAACAACCAGTGAAATGTGCTATACTATATTTTATTAGTACACAAATGGCAGTTAGCAAATATAAAAATCAATATAAAATGTATAAAAACACATAAAATGTGGAAAGCCCAAAGGATTTGCGGATTGGTGTTAGAGATGTAAACCGGCAATCAGTTATAATTATTTACTGATTATTTTGTTATGTTATTTATTTAAACATTTAGTCTATAACTGGGTAGTTACATTTTACTGCCCTGGTAATGCACACAAGACCCTCTAGCACCACCAATGAGTCTAAAGAGCAGGTCTCTGTCTATGGATCTAGTAAGAACTTCCATAAGTCTACACTGTAGTTCTCTCTATGGCAATCACACTCTTCATTTTAATGAGTCTTGTTCACATTCACACAGTAAAATACTATCATTCACTGACAGACTACAGCAGTGTGTAACCCTTTGAGTGCCAGAGGGGTACGCAACGCATTGCTTTGCAATGCGTTGCGTACCCCTCTGGCACTCAAAGGGTTAAATGCAGAGTTTAAATGCAAAACCACAGTAAATGGAGACACCTGACTGCTGTATGAATGACATCAGTCTAGGTAAACGTTTCTGTTACACAAATTAAAGGGATAGTAATGTTTCAAAATAAATGCAGCTGAGATTATTCTTTATAGTTTTGGGGCCATGTAGAGCATTATTGTTATTCTCTACAATGTGTAGCTCCGGAGTAATTGAATTATAAAGTGTCCCCCTCCCGCCCCTTTTCCCTATGTAAAGCTGCACAGCAAGACCGTCCAGTGGATCACAGTGAGGGACAATCTTCTGGTATCTAAGGAAAAACATGTCCTCCTCCTTCAAGGGGCAGGGTTTTCCTTATGATCACAGTAAGAAGATTGTCCCTTACTGCAAGCTGTCTGGTTAAGAGACCAGATTCCACATCTGATGGGAGGCAACTTACACTAGGTAAAAGGGGCAGAAGGGGGATACTTTATAATTCAACTACTCTGGAATTAAACATTGTAGATAATGATAATACCATTCTATAAAGAACTAGTGTAAAAGCCTGTGTACACGGGCCAAGGTCACGGTAATGTTAACCCTTTCAGTGCCAGAGGGGTACACAACGCATTACTTTGCAATGCGTTGCGTACCCCTCTGGCACTCAAAGGGTCAAGAGGCCGCTACCTCACTGCTCCATGCGATGCAGTCTTGCGTCTCCTCACTCATTCAATGCAATCATGCGTAGTAGAGACTTCCCGAACGTGGGCAGTCTCTACTGCACATGACAGCATCGTGACAAACATCCTAGTGAATTATTATATAGGGTAATTGAAGCTGCATTTATTTTAAAACATTACTATTCCTTTAAAACATTTGATTGCCAGACAGATGCTCAACACATTGCTCTCCGTGTACGCCTCTGGCACTCAAAGTGATAAGGCCCACTTATTCCAGGGGTATAATTCGCCTTTAAAAAATCAGATGGTTCAATGCCTTATTTCTTGTCTTACTCTAAACCTCAGTGATTCACTGTCAGACTGAAGAATTAGAAGAAGCACTGAAATGTTTCAAAATATTTTATAGCTCACAAATAGACAAGGTCTGTACCAAGACGAACTCTGTAATTGTTAAGATAAAAGCCGTTTTGTCAAAATCATAATAACATCTCTCATGGGAAACAGTGCAAGGGAAGGTAAGTGCTTTTTCTAGGCATGCAATATAAATTAGAAATAAGAGGACATATGGTAACAATAAGATGCCCTTTTCTGTCTGTGTGTGTTCAGCAAGGGCTACAATCAGCACCCTGTATTTTATCTAAGAACAGGAAGTCTTTTTGTAAGAAACAGGTGATTTTGAAACATTGTTTACAATCACTATATTTATGGCAGTCATTTTTACTCCATACAATAGTTTTTGAGATGTCTATCTTTATTTTATGCAAAACAGTTAATATGGCCAACGAAAGTGGCAATTGGGATGGGAAGCCATGTGGAATGTTAGCATGGGTGAACTGGACCTGGGTGCAGGGTCTTAAGTTTGGGCAGCTTGAACCTGTCTAACTCCATCCCCTGCTTACTGCTGTAAAGCGCAAGAGATTTGCTGAGCAGGGCAGTGGGCAGTCCGACAGACGTTCCTTCCCATCTGGTGGACATCTTGTTGAATTTGCTACCTGCTTTGTTACTTGACCATATATCCTTTATCAGGACTTGCCAGTAGTGTTGAGCGAGCACCCCGATGCTCGGGTGCTCGGGTGCTCTGACCGAGCACCCCCTGAGGCTCGAGTGCTCGGCCGAGCACCCGAGCCCATTCAAATGAATGGGGCGACACGAGCATTACACCAGGCACCCCCTGCTCTGATGAGGGGAGGGTGCCTGGTCAATGCCCCCCTTCATCTCCGCTATGCCCCCTTCATCTCTGAATGCCCCCTTCATCTCCGCAATGTCCCCCTTCATCTCCGCAATGTCCCCCTTCATCTCCGCTATGCCCCTCTTCCACAATGTCCCCCTTCATCTCCGCTATGCCCCTCTTCCACAATGTCCCCCTTCATCTCCGCTATGCCCCTCTTCCACAATGTCCCCCTTCATCTCCTCTATGGCATAGAGGAGATGAAGGGGGACATTGTGGAAGAGGGGCATAGCGGAGATGAAGGGGGACATTGTGGAAGAGGGGCATAGCGGAGATGAAGGGGGACATTGTGGAAGAGGGGCATAGAGTCTATGCCCCTCTTCCACAATGTCCCCCTTCATCTCCGCAATGCCCCCTTCATCTCCGCAATGCCCCCGTACCTCCAGTCCCTGGTGGTCCAGCGGAGCGTCTTCTGATCTGTGCCTCTTCCGGCACAGATCCCCGCCACCCGAACATGGCGGGAGAGCACATGGCGGTACTCGACGAGTACCGCCATGTGCCGAGCAGAGCGATGCTCGAGCCGATCCGAGCATCGGCCGAGCACGCTCGCTCAACACTACTTGCCAGGTCATCTTCTAATTGTACAGCTGGATGTCCTGTTGTATAATATGATTTCTTCTCTTTGGAAGACAGGACATTAGCGGGGTAGAAAGAAAGGGGGAGAGAGGGATACCATAGAGCTTACAATTAAAATGGATTATACCACAAGTGATACCACAGAGCTAACAAATGAAATTGAGCTACTCTAGTCGTGTTGCTTAACTTCAATTGTATTATCACCAGTGTAGAACATTTCAGTTGTACGTTCTGTGGTATTGTTAGTTTAACTCCATTTTAGTTGTAAGTGTACATTGAAATGGAGCTACATAAGTGGAACCACAGAGCTTGTAGTTGAAATGTAGCTACGCTGGTATTGTAGCTCAATTTCAGTTGTAATCTCTGTGGTCTCATTTACATTTCCATTGTAAGCTTTGTGATATCGCTTGTGCAGCTCCATTTCAGTGGTAAGCTCTGTGATATAACTTGGTGTAGCTCCATTTTAAATGTAAGCTTTGTGGTATCAATAGTGTAGCACCATTTCAATTGTAAGCTCTGTTTATCATTAGTGTAGCTCAATATTGATTGTAAGCTCAGTGGAATCACTATTGTTACACTAGTGTTACAATAGAGCTTACCACAGAAATGGGGCTACATAAATGATACCACAAAACTAGAAACTGAAATTGAGCTATAGAGTGATACTACAAATATTACCATTGAAATAGAGCTGCATTAGTATTGTCACTCTATTTCACTTGTAAGGTCTGTGTTATCACTAGTGTAGACAATATTATTTGTAAGTCCTGTGGTATCACTAGCGTAGCATAATTTCAATTGAAAGCTCTGTGGTATCACTTGCCTTACATCACATCCTATATAATAATGCGCTAAAACGTGTGTAACGATGCAGTTATGCGCAGTAGAGACCGCTGCGTGTGCTGCAGTCATGCTCACTAGAGACTGCCCGCGTTGCGGCTGATACAGAGCTGGACGCTCCGAAGGAGCGTCCAGCTCTGTATCAGCCGCAGAACGGGCAGTCTCTACTGCACATGACTGCCCCGCGACCGTCTGGCAGTGGCACTGTGGCCCATGTAACAGGCTCTTCAACTAGTTATTAATAAACAACAAAAGGGGGTGGACTTGGATAGTGAGCCGGAGCAATAGTAGAAATGGGTCACTTGATTGTACTTGCCTACCTGATTAAACAATGCAGTCCTCCGTGGAATGTTAATATTAGACATTGATGAAAAAAACACAATTTGCCGCTTTTTCTGTGGATATTCCAGATTCAAGAAAATACATAATTTTTTTGCCTTTCTGCTACTGCCAATAAATTTCTCATGAGAACACTGCTTCTCTCTGCCAATGACTCTATTGCTGTAAGATTCACTACTACAATACTACTAATGTTTTGTGCTAACATGGAGAAATCCACAGTTGAAAGTAAAAGTTGTTAGCAGGTGGAATCCTAGATCAACATAAGCCTTGAATCTATCTTTAGTAGGCTGAGTCAATCTGCACTTCGCCCGTGACACTACCCACCTACTGGTACAACTCCAGCATAGTTCTTTTTGACAGATGTAGTGTGGGATATGCTAATGGGGTACAACACATGATATCAGCTTTCATAAAACTTCTGTTTTCAGCAAAAGAACAGGGCATGTCAACCTCCAACATTTTGGCAAGTCTGCCATTCTACGATAAGGGTGGGTTGAAAGCATTTAAAAGAATTGTGTAAGGTAATTATTTTAACAGTATGACTAATGGTTACATAGTAAATTAGGCTGGAAAAAAGACACAAGCCCAGCAAGTTCAATATTTTGCACAGTATAACCAAGAAAACAAGAATTAAATAAGCCTTCCCAACTCAAAAATGGGTATTTGTATTTACCAGAACTTCCTGAGTTTGATAGGCAGCCACTGGAGAGATGTGAGGAGGGACAAACCTAGGTGACAATAGAGTAACTTATTTGTGTTGCAGCATTCTGTATGGATTGAAATGGATGGAGCTGGGAGGCAGGAAGGCCAGAGAGAGTAGAAGGTTACAGTAGACCATGCAGGAAAGGATGAGCACTTGTGTAAGAATTTTAACTATTGATGAGGAAGGGAAGGATTTTAGCTGTTACGCAAGAGAAATAATATATTAGAGAAAGAAAACGAGATGCCCAGGAGACAGAGGGATCATTCACACGGTAGTTGAAGTCCCCCAGAAGAAAGTAAGGTGTGTCTAATGACAGGAAAAAGGAAAGCCACAATTCAAAGTTAGAAATGAAGTTTGAAGGTGTATAGGTGTTGGTAGGTGGGTGATAGATAACCGCAACCTGTAGACAGACAGAACCAAAGATATGGATGGCATGCAATTCAAAAGAGGATAAGCAGAGTGAGGCAGCAGTGTTTAGAGAGTAGCAGTCCTACACCTCCTCCATGTCAAGTTGGCCACGGAGTATGAGAGAAGGAGAAACCAACATAGGAGATTGCTGCATCTAAAATGGAGTCATATTGAGAGAGCCAGGTTTCAGTTAGAGCAAGTAAGTTTAGGGAGTGGGAGAAAAATTTAAATCACCTTTCCTCTAATCTTAAGGGGTTGGCCTTAAAGGAAAAGCCTCTAAAGGAAAAGCTCACCAGAAATACATTGAACTCACATGCAGTATATTTATATATTGCAACAAGATCTACTCTTAGTTGCCTTTTCCTAGTCAATAAACCAAGTTTGTGTAGACATTCTTCACACTTCAAGTCCTCCATTCATTTAACTATTATTGTTGCTCTTCACTGTACTCCCTCTCTCTAGTTCTAGAATATCCTTTTTGTGAACCAGTATCCAAAACTGCACAGCGTATTCGAAGAGAGGTCTTACCAATGATTTGTAAACTGGAAAAATGATGTTATCCACTCTCGCTTCAATACCCCTTTTTCTGCAAGACAGGACTTTGTCTTTGCTATTGCTGTTTGACACTCGTCACTGTTTCCAAGATTGTAGTGTACTAGGACTCTAACGTCTCTTAAAGGGATAGTAATGTTTCATAATAAAAGCAGCTCTAATTAATCATCATAGTATTTGGACTTTGGAGAGTGTTATTTCAATTCTGTCAGAGTTGTAGTTCAAGAGTAATTCAGTGACAAAGTATCCCCCTCCCGCCCCTTTTACTGATGTAACACTGCTCAGCCAGATCAGAAGGGAGGTGCTCAGGTAGACTGCAGAGAGGGACAATCTTCAATTAAGATAAGGGAAAAACCTGAAAAACTTGTCAAGGGGGGCAGGGCTTTCATTGTTCTCACAGGAAGAAGATTGTCCCCTGCTGTTATCTGTCTGGTCTATGGACTGCATTCCACATCTGAGAAGAGATGGCTTACACTAGGTAAAAGGGGAGGGAGGGGAAACTTTGCTTGTGAATACCTCTTAAATAGTGTTGAGCGAGCACCCCGATGCTCGGGTGCTCGGGTGCTCTGACCGAGCACCCCCTGAGGCTCGAGTGCTCGGCCGAGCACCCGAGCCCCATTGAAATGCATGGGGCGACACGAGCATTACACCAGGCACCCCCTGCTCTGATGAGGGGAGGGTGCCTGGTCAATGCCCCCCTTCATCTCCGCTATGCCCCCTTCATCTCCGAATGCCCCCTTCATCTCCGCTATGCCCCCTTCATCTCCGCTATGCCCCTCTTCCACAATGTCCCCCTTCATCTCCGCTATGCCCCTCTTCCACAATGTCCCCCTTCATCTCCTCTATGCCATAGAGGAGATGAAGGGGGACATTGTGGAAGAGGGGCATAGCGGAGATGAAGGGGGACATTGTGGAAGAGGGGCATAGAGGAGATGAAGGGGGACATTGTGGAAGAGGGGCATAGCGGAGATGAAGGGGGACATTGTGGAAGAGGGGCATAGACTCTATGCCCCTCTTCCACAATGTCCCCCTTCATCTCCGCTATGCCCCTCTTCCACAATGTCCCCCTTCATCTCCGCAATGCCCCCTTCATCTCCGCAATGCCCCCGTACCTCCAGTCCCTGGTGGTCCAGCGGAGCGTCTTCAGATCTGTGCCTCTTCCGGCACAGATCCCCGCCACCCGAACATGGCGGGCGAGCACATGGCGGTACTCGACGAGTACCGCCATGTGCCGAGCAGAGCGATGCTCGAGCCGATCCGAGCATCGGCCGAGCACGCTCGCTCAACACTACTCTTAAACCATAAAGTTTTGAGAGATAAGACTTATATCGTTCTTCATGTTTTTTTAATGCCTACAAAATAAAATAAAGTTAAAACAAAGTATTGCTATCCCTTTAAAATGGTTCCTTTAAGTTCATAAGTATCACTAAGATTGTTTTCTTCCCAAACGTATATCTTTATACTTCCCCACATTAAACTTCATATTCCATTTGTTTGTGCAATCTGCAAGTTTATGTAAATCCCTCTTTAAAGAGGATGCATTTGAGACCTCGCTAGCATTCAAGGGGTTAAATCACATTTTAAATCAATGGGAATTTTTTTTAATTTTTAGGTCTTCCCCATACTTCCAATGGTTTTCCCCAGAACTCTTCCACTTTTCTATCGAACACAGGGCCCATAGTGTTAATGCATTTTATTTTTTCCAATATATTTTGCAGTTAATGTGTGAACCCACTTACACACACCCTTCAGGTTGTTCAGTTACAAATTACCCTTATTTATGTAAATGGATAAGATCCTATAAGAGAGTCACACTTTATTTAGAGCACGCATTCGTAATGAACTGGTTAGTGAGAAGGGCTCCTCTTTACTAATGAGTTTTGTAATCAAGGCTTCTATTTCAATTTCAAATTGGCTTGATGGGGGTAAATTGCTACACTAAATACCTGTTACTAATTAGGATTATAAAAATATTCATCATGGTTTGGGAATTCAAGTTCAGATTTAATGTTCTTACATTTGCATACTGATTTGGAGTCAAAAAAGTTTAAGATGCATTTTTTGCGGTTGGACAAATGATACACTTTAGGTCCTGTGTACTGATATTTCTTCATTTCGGTTACGCTTTTCAGAGTTTTAACCCTCTGAGTGCTAGGGAGGTATACAAAGCAGGGTGTTGCAATGTGTTGGATACCTCTGGCACTGAAGGGGTTAACAAGCCATAGAAAGAGGCTGATGGGCTGAAAGAACTGGAGCAATTCTGGAGCAAACCAACTATATACAAGGGACAAAAATTCCCGTTGACTTAAATGGGACCTTTAACCCAGTGAATGCTAGAGAGGTTTCCAACACAAGTTGTGTGTGTGTATGTGTGTTTGTGTGTGTAGATATGTGTGTAGGTATGTATGTGTGTGTTTGTGTATATGTGTGTAGGTATCTGTTTGTTTGTGTGTGTAGGTATGGGTGTGTATATGTGCATGTGTCTGTGTGCAGTATATGTGTGTATGTGTATGTGTTTGTATGCATGTGTGTAGGTATGTGTGTGTTTGTGTATGCGTGTGTATTATGTATGTGTATATGCATGTGTGTGTGTGTGTATGGTATGGGTGTGCATGTGTGTCTAGGTATCTGTGTGCATGTGTGTATATGCGTGTGTGTGTATATGTATGCATCTAATGTGTGTGTGTGTGTGCATGTATGCATGTCTAGCATGTGTGTCTGTGTATGTGTGTGTATGTATGTGTGTATGTGTATGTATGCATGTCCAGTGTGTGTGTTTGTTTATGTATGCATGTCTAATGTCTGTGTGTCTCTGTGCATGCATGTCTAGTGTGTGTGTGCGCATATTTGTATGTGTATGTATATGTGAGTGTATGTATGCATGTCTAGTGTGTGTGTGTATGTATGCATCTAGTGTGTGTATGGATGTGTGTATGTATGCATGTCCAGTGTGTGTGTTTGTTTATGTATGCATGTCTAGAGTCTGTGTGTGTATGTGCATGCATGTCTAGTGTCTGTGTGTGTGTGTGTGCATGTATGTTTGTGTATGTATATGTGTATGTGTGTGTATGTATGCATGTCTAGTGTATGTGTGTGTGTGTATGTGCATGCATGTCTAGTGTGTGTGTGTGTGTGCATGTATGTTTGTGTATGTATATGTGTATGTGTGTGTATGTATGCATGTCTAGTGTGTGTGTGTGTGTGTGTGTGTGTGTATGTATGTATGTCTAGTGTGTGTGAGTGTGTATGTATGCATGTCTAGTGTGTGTGTGTGTGTGTGTGTTAGTGGTTAGCATCTCTGGTGCTACATTCACTCTAGTTAATATCTACGGTCCTCAGGCAAATAAAAATGATTTATTTGTGGATTTAGTGCAAATGATAAAAAATAACAACCAGAGTCCCATTATCTTGGGTGGAGATTTCACTGTCTGTCAGAATCTCCTTTTAGTTAGAACTCAGGCTAAGAGATATCATGTTGGACTTAGTAAAATAATTAAAAATATAATTGATGATCTTAATATGGTGTTTCCGAGGAGATTCTTGTTCCCAAAGAGAAGAGTATATTTACATAACAGAGATGGAATTGCATCTAGACTAGATTTTTTCTTAATTGATTCATCCCTGGTTTTGTCCATTAGGGGGCTGGGGTTTTCCCCATTTTCCTGGTCGGACCACAGTGCACTAACGTTGTGACTTAAATACTTCTTTAACCAAAATAGAACTAGGTGTGGGAGATTAAACTAAAAAATCCAAGTCTGGGATTTCCGGATTTATTCAGGAATATTTACAAAACAATGATGTTGTGTATGAATCCTTTCAGATGATTTGGTTGGCCCTTAAGGCGGTTACACGTGGGGAACTTATACGGCTAGCTTCTAAAAGATACGGAAATAGACAATAGATGATTAAGGCCTTAGAGGATGAATTGTTAATTCTGGCTTGAAGGATGGGAACTTGTCCATCACTAAGATTAGGTAGAGAAATGTGTCTTATAAGAACAGCTAGAGGTATTGTTGGATAAGGAACTTGGGTCAGGTATGGCATGGCTGAGACACAAATTCTACCTATGGGGGAACAAGGCCCACACTTTAACGTCTCATCGACTAGAATCCAGAAGACATTATTAAACAAATGAAATGTCCCATAAAAGGTATAACTTCTGGGTCTTTCTGCCTTAAGTTTTTTCTTCAACAAGTGAAATTCATACTCATATATTTTGTTTCAAATGTATGTCATACTCTGTAAATATAAATGCAGTGGTGTTATTCTAGCTTTATTTGTTAACCCACGCCTGAAGAAGGGACCTTAGTTGTCCTGAAAGCTTGCACTTGTTATGTCCTCAGTTAGCCATGAAAAGGTATCACCTTTATACCACTCTTGTGAGTTTTTTGCTAGGCTAAATCCTATCTGCTCCACTGGCTAACATGGTACCATTTTTTTTTCTGAATAACATGTATTATATGCATTACTCTATGTACTGAGTTTTAAAATGTTTACTTATGAAATAACGTTATCAACCTTTTATTATAATATAAAAAATTTTAAAAATTCTGTTTAAAAAAGTATGTGTGTGTTGGTGTATATGCATGTGTGTGTGTGTGTATGTGTGTGTTCACTGGTAATTACTGTCTCAGGCAGATGTAGTTAATTCTGGTTCACATTTAAATGGTCACACACAAAAGAGCGTGCAACCACATATCATTCACCATGTCGCCATGACAAAAATGGCGACCTGAGAATCTCTCGCTGCATGAAAGTGTGAGATTCTCAGGTTGCGCTATGAAACGTAGCAATGTAGCTCAAAAGGATGCCATAATTATCCTCTACCGGCTTACGAAACTCCACCTCTGCTCCGATTCTGCTTCGGATGAATGCTGGGTCTCTGGAGGTGTAGCACATGGTGATTATTACATTCTGATACTTTTCATACAACTCTCCACATAACGGGCAGCCAGTAGAGACCCAGCCTGCACCGGAAGCAGAATCGGAGCAGAGGTGGAGTTTCATTGGTTAGAGTTTCTTGGAGCAACCCTGTGACTCTCCAGTTGGTGTTGGGCTACATCTCATACCATCCCCTGAAAGGCAATGGCCGGTAGAGGATGATGGGAGTTGTAGTCCAACAAAATTGACCACATTGACCTACACTGCAACATTAATTAGCGCAATCTGAGAATCCCGCTCTTTCATGCAGTGCGAGATTCTCAGGTTGCCATTTTTATTATAGCGACATGGTGAAAGAGATATGTCGTAGCACACTCTTTTGCATGCCTACAAAATAAAGTTAAAACGAAGTATTACCATCACTTTAACACAGTGAATATTACAGAGGTCTCTATTCCAGTGGAATCCATGAATGTGTTCATGCTGTGTTGTTCTACAGATCTGAATCACCATACTTACAGTATTTTAGACAATGATGGATCAGAACAATAGACTAACATGGAATGAAATGATATTATCTTACAGAGACTAATAGTGGTTGAATATCCTCTGCACTGAGCAAAACTGCTTTGATGGAATGTAACAAAACGCATAGCATCTGCCACACTGGCAAAGCACAAAATTAACACATACATAGGGATTTGTGCCTAGTTCACATGGACGTTTTCAATACTCTTTTTTCTATAGTGAGTTAAACATAACATAATGCTCCCTATTGCTTCAGGTTGGACCGTTCACACAAGCCGTTTTGCTACATGTCTATCAGCCCAAATGCAGTTATCTGAACTTTCCCTATGTTCTACTCAGAATGCAGAAAGTTCAGGGCCGGTTCACACAGACAAGTGGATCAATGCATTGATCACCACATCTATCCAGTCGGTTGACAAGGGTGTCAGCGAATAACATTTTATGATACCCCCCCCAGGGGCTGGCAATTAGCTCCAGCACTGTAACATCCCCAGGCGATGGCAGGGGCAGTGGAGATTATATTGATAGAGGTACTTAAACCATGCTTATAGGTAGGGATGGGCAAAACTTTCCGCCTCAAACTGAAATCGACAAAAAATGGCACTTTCCTCTTGGCAAAAAATTTCCAGCGAAAAATGCAGATTTTCCACTTTTTTCCTCCTTTTTCGCCCATTGAAATCAATGGGAACATAGAAGTTACACACCACACATTACAAATAATATTTTATTTCCCAAAGGCATTGTATAAAAGGGGCATGAGGTGCCTGTGTTGGTGGGGTGTGGGGAAAGAATCAGATGAACAGGGAATGTTTTTTGGGGGTTGTTTACTGGGATTGGGGGTCCTGTTATGGTCTGTCCATGGTCTGTATTCAAGGAGTGTTTCTCTGGGTATTGGGCTGGATCTGTGTATCTGATTGTCTATTATTCTTGGGTGGTATCACTGATTCCTATGTTTACTAAGTTAATTGACCCCCACTCTGTACTCATATATTTTGTTTCAAATGTATGTCATACTCTGTAAATATAAATGCAGAGTTATTGTAGCTTTATTTGTTAACCCATGCCTGAAGAAGGGACCTTAGTGATCTGAAAGCTTGCACTTGTTACGTCCTCAGTTAGTCATTAAAAGGTATCACCTTTATACCACTCCATTAAAGGTATCACCTTTATACCACTCTGCTCCACTGGCTAACACGGTACCATCTTTTTTCTGAATAACATGTATTATATGCATTATTCTATGTACTGAGTTTTAAAATGTTTACTTATGAGATAACGTTATCAACCTTTTATTATAATACAAAAAAATTTAAAAATTCTGTTTAAAAAAGTGTGTGTGTGTTGGTATGTGTGTGTATATGCATGTGTGTGTGTGTATGTGTGTGTTTACTGGTAATTACTCTCTCAGGCAGATGTAGTCAATTCTGGTTCACATTTAAATGGTCGCACACAAAAGAGCGTTAAACCACATATCACATTCACCATGTCGCCATGACAAAAATGGCGACCTGAGAATCTTTCGCTGCATGAAAGTGTGAGATTCTCAAGTTGCGCTATGAAACGTAGCAATGTAGCTCAAAAGGATTCCATAATTATCCTCTACCGGCTTATGAAACTCCATCTCAGCTCCGATTCTGCTTCGGATGAATGCTGGGTCTCTGGAGGTGTAGCACATGGTGATCATTACATTCTGATACTTTTCATACAACTCTCCACATAACGGGCAGCCAGTAGAGACCCAGCCTGCACCAGAAGCAGAATCGGAGCAGAGGTGGAGTTTCATTGGTTAGAGTTTCTTGGAGCAACCCTGTGACTCTCCAGTTGGTGTTGGGCTACATCTCATACCATCCCCTGAAGGGCAATGGCCGGTAGAGGATGATGGGAGTTGTAGTCCAACAAAACTGACCACATTGACCTACACTGCAACATTAATTAGCGCAATCTGAGAATCCCGCTCTTTCATGCAGTGCGAGATTCTCAGGCTGCCATTTTTATTATGGTGACATGGTGAAAGAGATATGTCGTAGCACACTCTTTTGCATGAGACCTTTTAAAAGGATACCGTCAATTCTTGAACCTCTAACTATTGTGGACTTTAACTCCCATCATCCCCAACCAGCCATTGGCTCTAGAGCACAAGTAAAAAGTATACATATATACAGAGAAGAATGAGGCTAAAAAAGAGAACTTCTGGGGTAAAGGAACTGTAACATAGATATAATTATTGACTTCGCATTAGATAGGCTTTTAAAGGGATAGTAATGTTTCATAATAAAAGCAGCTCTAATTAATCATTATAGTATTTGGACTTTGGAGAGTGTTTGAGAGATAAGACTTATATCGTTCTTCATGTTTTTTTTAATGCCTACAAAATAAAATAAAGTTAAAACGAAGTATTACTATCACTTTAACACAGTGAATGTTACAGAGGTCTCTATTCCAGTGAAATCCATGAATTTGTTCATGCTGTGTTGTTCTACAGATCTGAATCACCAGACTTACAGTATTTTAGACAATGATGGATCAGAACAATAGACTAACATGGAATGAAATGATATTATCTTACAGAGACTAATAGTGGTTGAATATCCTCTGCACTGAGCAAAACTGCTTTGATGGAATTTAACAAAAAGCATAGCATCTGCCACACTGGCAAAGCACAAAATTAACACATACATAGGGATTTGTGCCTAGTTCACATGGACGTTTTCAACACTCTTTTTTCTATACTGAGTTAAACATAACATAATGCTCCCTATTGCTTCAGGTTGGGCCGTTCACACAAGCCGTTTTGCTACATGTCTATCAGCCCAAATGCAGTTAGCTGAACTTTCCCTATGTTCTACTCAGAATGCAGAAAGTTCAGGGCCGGTTCACACAGACAAGTGGATCAATGCATTGATCACCACATCTATCCAGTTGGTTGACATGGGTGTCAGCGAATAACATTTTATGAAACCCCCCATGGGCTGGTAATTATCTCCAGCACTGTAACATCCCCAGGCGATGGCAGGGGCAGTGGAGATTATATTGATAGAGGTACTTAAATCATGCTTCTAGGTAGGGATGGGCAAAACTTTCCGCCTCAAACTGAAATCGTTGAAAAATGTCACTTTCCTCTTGGCAAAAAATTTCCCGTGAAAAATGCAGATTTTCCGCTTCTTTCACCCATTGAATTCAATGGGAACATAGAAGTTACACACCACACATCACAAATAATATTATATTTCCCAAAGGCATTGTATAAAAGGGGCATGAGGGTACCTGTGTTAGTGGGGTGTGGGGAAAAAATCAGTTGAACAGAGAATGTTTTGGGGGGTTGTTTACTTGGATTGGGAGGCACTTAATAAAAAAGAAATCCTAAATAAAATAAAATAAAAACCATAAGACATGGTATAAAGGGGTCTGAGGAGGGTGCCTGTGTTGGTGAATGAATGAATGATTTGAACAGGGAATTTGTTTTGGGGGGCTTTCTTGACTGCTATTGGGGGGACAGTTAATAAAAAAATAAATCAATAAAATAAGACATTTGTATTTAAAGTGACAGAGACAGGAACCCCCTGACAAAATCTCCCACTGGGGTGGACTGATACTTGATAGAGTATTTTGTAGAGGATGATTTGTTTGATTTGTTGTTAGAGGCCTTTGTAGGACTTAGACTTATTAGAGGCCCAAGCCCTGAAGAAACATTGATTTGTAGGACTTAAGCTAGTTTGGCACAAGCCCTAAGAAACACTGATTTGTAGGACTTAGGCTTGTTAGAAACAAACCCCCCAAAATTTGTTTATTTTTTTGTAGGACTAGTTTTTTTTCTTTTATTTATTTATTTTTTTCAAAACACAAGCCCTGAGAAAAAAATAAAAATGCCCTACTGGCCTAATGCCAACAGGTCATGTTGGTCAGTGGCCACTGTCAAATGTCATCATGAGTTGTTTAAGCAGCAGGATGATTAGGCAGCTAAAAGGGAATGGGATCAACAATAGCAGTAACATGGAAGATGGATGATGAAGGTTCCACTTGCCACAACTGGCTCCAGTGATGCGCCTGAGGCAGTAGCAGAAGAATAAGTAGCCCCCAGTATATGTAGAGAAAAGAACAAGTTGAACATTAAATCTTCTCCACCTGCCGCTCCTCCAAAATCATCACGGGTGTGTTGTTATTAGAATATATATTTTTCCCTTGAGAACAGGAACTGTGGCTTCCATCATCAACTGGAATGTGCACAGTGTGTGTGTGGTAAATAACATCTGGGGGCACAACTATATCCAAACACCATGACACCCCAAACCAAGTACTGCCGCTGTCACTGTACCCCTTGTCCAGACCCTGCTAAGGACACATGACAACTTGCTGACAGTTTAATAGTAATGATGAACCCTCCCTGCCAGAATCCTAGCATATTCTGCTGGATGGAGTCTCCTCAGATGGCACCTGATGACCTGGTATCGATTCTCCTCCATCACACTGGCATGTGTGGTCAGTGCACCACACAGTGTGCAATGGGTAGAGATGAACTGCCATTAACAGAGTGAACTGCCATTAACAGAGTGGCTATCATTTGGCGGGGGAGGTAACGTTGAACAAGATGGACTGGCAGGAGATGTAGTTATTACCCTAGAGGAAGAAGGTGATGTTGATGGCGAGCTAGTTGTTTTGCTCATCATGGAACGTCCAGTGTCTGTCTGGATTTCTTTATTCTTCCTCCTCTTTGATCTCCACCTCACATCTTGGTGTCTTTCTGGAGAGTCAGGGGGTACAGTAAAAGCGGTGCTAGATTTCTGTAATGGGTGTTTGGCTTTAATATGTTTGAAGTATATGTCATGGTGTCTGTGTTTCATGTGTGTTATCAGGGTGGTTGTGCCAAGGTGTGTTCCCTCCTTTCCCCTTCTCACTAACTTGTCGCAAATTTTGCACTGTACAGTTGTTGATGATGACTGCACTGTGCCTGCCAGAAGTGAATAATAGTCCCACACCCATGACTTCTGGGGGGAAGGATAGGGAACAGGTGGAGAAGAATGGTCTCTTTCTTCTTGTCCTCTAAATTCCCCTTCACTTTCTGTGGCAGCGGATAATGTTACTGCTGTTGCTGCTACTGCCTCAGATTTAGCAATGCAACTAGGATCAGGAGAAGTATTGCTACTTCTGGTAAGTGGAACCTGTCCTAGTCCCGCATTACTTGTTGACCCCATTCCCACTGTGTCCATGGTGGTCTGTGGCACACTAGCCTGCTCCTCAGCACCCTGCTGCCCTTTCATCTCAGCAGCAGCAGAGGCTAGAGCAGTTGCAATGTCTGCTAATTTCAAAAGCTGACTGCTAGTGGTGGTGATGCCCATCCTCATCCCTGTCTCCTATTCCTTCTCAGTTTCTGATAAGAAGGCCATCAATGTCTCTTCCACCCCAGCTTCTCCAACACCACCACCACCACTAGTCCTTATGTGCTGCTGCTCTATTCCAGACATCTCACTGCTGCTTGGAGGAGGTGACGAGCAATGTAACAGAGGGTCCCCTGCTGTCGCACATGGCATAATTTTCTCCTTCCCCCCCTGAGTACTACAAGAAACACTAGCAGCAGGCAAAGTATTGGTGGTAACAGGTACAGCACTGACAGCAGGTTCGCCACTGGCAGCAGGTTCAGCACTGGCAGCAGGTTTAGCACTGGCAGAAGGTTCAGCTCTGGCAGCAGGTTCAACACTAGTGGCAGCACATCTGACAGCAGTTACAAAACTAGTAGTTGCAGGTACAGAAATGGTGGCACTGGCAGCAGGGGCATCACATCTTGCAGCAGGCATAGGCAGCTGACCTGTCCTGCTCTCACTAGTACTACCTTTTCTCCCTCTCTTCCCATTCTCTTTTCTCCCTCCCTTCCCATTAAGTTCTCCAAGATCCCTTGGGGTGATTTAGGGGGAGTGGACAGCATTGGTACAGTAGTGGTTCCTTCCTCCTCAGACTCAGTGGACACATAATGGTCCTTCCAGCTCCTCCATTGATTACTTTTTACCCTGCTCATAGAGATAGGAGTCACTATGAGCCTCACTTTTTTGCAAAATATCACAAGAGAACAGCACAGCACATCTATCTTGCTCTGTAGCTGCTTTTATTGTGTCTGCCTTCAGTGAAAATGTCACGTTTTTATAGCGGAAGTGCGAAAACAACGTAAATCAATGGGCGGAAACTTTCTAGCCACTGAAAAAATTGCAAAAAATTTTGGCCAATGGGCGAAAAATGCGAACATTTTAACCACTACTTTTAAAGTGGATTTCCCCACAAAAAACTGGATAACAATGTGGTTTTTGCTAAATTTTTCACGGGAACACAGTGACAACTTTCACCCACCCCTACTTCTAGGCAATACATTCATAACATACATATGAACATAGAATTTGGGGAAAATTGAGCTACTGTACTAAATACTATATGGAATTATGGTCCCTTTTACACTTTGAAGAAAATAATACACCTAGGGACACACACACACATATATATAAACACACATATACACACATATACACACACACAAAGAAATGGAGCAAGTCTAGGCCACAACAGCTACACCACAGGGAACAAATAAAGTAGCTTTTGATATGAAAGGGGATTTTAATTTCTAGAAGAGGTCCCAAACACAGACTTTGCTAAGCAGTACACACAGCCCCATAGACTGCTATAGTTCAGTTAGGAAACCCATCCTTATCAGCCTAAGTGGACTTCTGAATGAATTAATTAATTAATATGTTTCTTTATATAGCACCACAAGTGTATACAGCAATTTACAATTTAAGGGTTACAAGTACATTGTAAAGTGAAACACTGGAAGTGAGGTGCCTGTGTGAAGGCTTACAATCTAAAGTGGTAATGGGAGACATACGGAGTACATATTGGTCAAGTTCTGAATACAGTGCTAGAGTTCTGGTCAGGATAATGGATACAAGTAAAGTAAATAATTTATAAAAAGCCTATGTTGTACAAAGTGAGTGCCTTCTAGCATGTTTACGTTTTTTTAAGGAGGTGTAGGTTCAAGCTTGTAGCCCATAAGAGAGATGAAGTGATGTAGGGTGGGAAGTAGAGAATTCCATAGATAAGGGTCAATGAGTTAAAAAGGTTTGCTACGTGGGAGGGATGTAGACACAAAAGGAGCTGAGAGAACACTGTCATTGGCTGATCATAAGTGGTGGGGTGGGGTATAGCGGGAGATCAGAGTGGAAATGTAGGAAGGGGTAGAGGAGAGAAGGGTCTTGAATGAAATAAGCAAACTTTTTGTAAGATATCAGGGGTTTGATAGGTAGCCACTGGAGAGATTTCAAGAGGAGCAGGGCACCTAAGTGCCAATAGTGGAATTTATGCTGCAGCATTCTGTATGGATTGAAGAAGATGGAGTTGGGAGGCAGGTTGGCTGGAGAGAAGCAGGTTACAGTAGTCCATGTGGGAAATGATGAGTGCCTGTGTAAGAATTTTAGCTGTGGAGGAACAGAGGAAGGGATGGATTTTTGCTATGTTACAGAAGAAAAAGTGGCAGGATTTAGCAATGGAGTTAATATGAGGAGAGAATGAGAGAGAAGTGTCAATTAGACACCGTGCTTCTAATACTGGATTTATGGAAGTGCCATTTACTGTCACCTGGAAGGGCACTACTAGGCCAGGGCTAAGTGGGAAGAGCAGTAGCTCTGTTTTAGATATACTGAGCTTGAGGTGCCTCTGACTTGTGGGCCTGGAACCTTGTGACTGGATTTGCACTGGAGACCTACCTCTTTATCATTCAAGGGGATAAAACAACTCTTTCCAGTCAACTGAAATTTTGGCCATTTTTATTTGTTCTCTTTGTTTCTATACCTCAGAATTGATCCACTCCTGTCTTTGTGCATATGGCCCATGGGGGTGTAAACACAGGAGAGCATCAGAATGGGGACACTGTCCTGATGATGATGATCGAAACATTGAATTGGCTTTAATATAAAGCACGTTATTTTTACTCCAAAACCCACATGAGCTAAATATAAAATCATTTAGATTGATTAGGATCCTTACAAGGATGTCAGTCAATGCACCTGATGTATTATTGTAAAGTATCATGTATCACCTGCCAATGAATACACCTGAACTGCTTATAACCAGAGTACGCAGAGGAGACACGCCACCAGCAGTGTCATTATGGCACTAAGATGGGCACTAGGCCACAGTGTGACAGGCAAAAACCTGTGTCTCTACTCACTAATGTATGTACAATTAGATTAGGGCATTCTAACACACATTCTCCAAGAGACTTAACCATCTGAGTGCTAGAGGGGTGCAGAATGCATTGGCACTGAGAATTTAAGGGTATAGCAATTTTTTTAGATAGATAGATAGATCGATAGATAGACAGAGGATCAACAGATATAGACAGACAGACAGACAGGTAGATATGAGATAGATAGATAGATAGATAGATAGATAGATAGATAGATAGATAGATAGATAGATAGATGATCAATAGATATAGACAGACAGACAGACAGATAGTTAAGTAGATATGAGATTGATTGATTGATAGATAGATAGATAGATAGATAGATAGATATGAGATAGATAGATAGATAGATAGATATTAGATAGATAGATAGATAGATAGATAGATAGATAGATAGATAGATATAGATAGATAGATAGATAGATAGATAGATAGATAGATAGATAGATATGAGATAGATAGATAGATAGATATGAGATAGATAGATAGATAGATAGATAGATAGATAGATAGATAGATAGATAGATATAGATAGATAGAAAGATAGATAGATAGATAGATAGATAGATAGATAGATAGATAGATAGATAGATATGAGATAGATAGATAGATAGATATGAGATAGATATAGATAGATAGATAGATAGATAGATAGATATGAGATAGATAGATAGATAGATAGATATGAGATAGATAGATAGATAGATAGATAGATATAGATAGATAGATAGATAGATAGATAGATAGATAGATAGATAGATATGAGATAGATAGATAGATATGAGATAGATACGATAGATAAATAGATAGATAGATAGATAGATATGAGATAGATATAGATAGATAGATAGATAGATAGATAGATAGATAGATAGATAGATAGATATGAGATAGATAGATAAATAGATATGAGATAGATAGATAGATAGATAGATAGATAGATAGATAGATAGATATAGATAGATAGATAGATAGATAGATAGATAGATAGATAGATAGATAGATATGAGATAGATAGATAGATATGAGATAGATACGATAGATAAATAGATAGATAGATAGATAGATAGATAGATAGATATAGATAGATAGATAGATAGATAGATAGATAGATAGATATGAGATAGATAGATAGATAGATAGATAGATAGATAGATAGATAGATATAGATAGATAGATAGATAGATAGATATGAGATAGATAGATAGATATGAGATAGATAGATAGATAGATAGATAGATAGATAGATATAGATAGATAGATATGAGATAGATAGATAGATAGATAGATAGATAGATAGATAGATAGATAGATAGATATGAGATAGATAGATAGATAGATAGATATAGATAGATAGATAGATAGATAGATAGATAGATAGATAGATAGATAGATATGAGATAGATAGATAGATAGATATGAGATAGATACGATAGATAAATAGATAGATAGATAGATAGATAGATAGATAGATAGATAGATAGATATGAGATAGATAGATATAGATAGATAGATAGATAGATAGATATGAGATAGATAGATAGATAGATAGATAGATAGATAGATAGATATGAGATAGATAGATAGATAGATAGATATAGATAGATAGATAGATAGATAGATAGATAGATAGATAGATATGAGATAGATAGATAGATAGATATGAGATAGATACGATAGATAAATAGATAGATAGATAGATAGATAGATATGAGATAGATAGATAGATAGATAGATAGATAGATAGATACATATGAGATAGATAGATAGATAGATAGATAGATAGATAGATAGATAGATAGATAGATCGATCGATCCTGGTAACTACTTTAGCATTCACATTGTTAACATTTCCTTTTAACTTCCCACAAGGACCAGTGATGGTCCTGGGATGTCATGGGTTAAATGATAGCAGCACTCCTCAATGCGTGCTGCTATTATGATGAGCAGGCTGAAACTGGTCCTGGAGCACTCAGTTTCAGTCCTCTCTTCTGCTGGTACATGTGATCACTCCTACGTGTACCGGCTTTTTCATTCACAAAGCAGTGTATTTTACATATTGCCTTTGTGACTGTTCTCTGCCTCTCTCTCTTTCTTACAATGAAACACAAAGAGGCCAAAGTTGGGGGTATTAACCACTTCAGTGCTGTAGGTTGCTTTATGACCTACTGACACCACTATGATTATTTAAAAAATATGCTGGGAAAGATCAAAGCATTCTATTTACAAAATGTAATTTTAAAACACAAATATTGAAGTAAATGTATAGTTTAAATGGATAGTAATACTTTGTTTATCTTTATTTTATTTTGTAGGCATTAAAAAAACATGAAGAATGATATAAGTCTTATCTCTCAAACCTTTATGGTTTGAGAGATATTCACAAGCAAAGTTTCCCCTCCCGCCCCTTTTACCTAGTGTAAACCATCTCTTCTCAGATGTGGAATGCAGTCCATAGACCAGACAGATAACAGCATGGGACAATCTTCTTCCTATGAGAACAATGAAGGCCCTGCCCCCCTTGACAAGTGTATCAGGTTTTTCCCTTATCTTAATTGAAGATTGTCCCTCTCTGCAGTCTACCTGGGCACCTCCCTTCTGCTCTGCCTGAGCAGTGTTACATCAGTAAAAGGGGCGGGAGGGGGACACTTTGTCATTGAATTACTCTTGAACTACAACTCTGACAGACTTGAAATAACACTCTCCAAAGTCCAAATACTATGATGATTAATTAGAGCTGCTTTTATTATGAAACATTACTATCCCTTTAATGTGAGATTTATTAATGTGGAGCACAGTAATACACTTATATACACACCAAACAATAATGTACCAAAAAATGGAAAATCCGAGAGGAAAGAGGGACATGGGGATTTTCACCTCAGAGGGATAGTCCCCCCTAAAACTGAACAATTTGTATGTATGAATGACCGGTTATACCTTTCATGCCATCTCCATAAAGAATTAACCCTTTGGGCACAAATGATCATATGAGAACCAATAAAAACTGCATTTATTTTTAAAATACTTTGTTCAACAGCATTTTACCTCTAAGCATTTTCTTCCAGCCACACAAATTAGATATGTTTTTTTATGTACAAGCAGGGCTTTCCTTTGATACCAAAATTATAAATAATTTATTTACGCACAAGCAGGGCTTTCTTTTGAAATTATATAGATAATCCACCATTTATTTTATTGTTTTCTTTATTTTTAATGAAATAAACGGTGGATTATCTATATAATTTCAAAAGAAAGCCCTGCTTGTACATAAAAAAACTATATATAATTTGCGTGACTGGAAGAAAATACTTAGAGGTAAAATGCTGTTGAACAAAGACATAGTCAAAAAGGTCAAAATTGCTCTGGTCCTTAACTGCAAACCACCCCAAATTGTACTGGTCCTTAAGGGGTTAAAGGGATAGTAATGTTTCACAAAAACAGCAGCTCCAATTAATCTTCGTAGTATCTGGGCCATGGAAAGTGTTATTTCAATACTGTCAGAGTTGTAGTTCAAGAGTAATTGAATGATAAAGTATCCCCCTTCTGCCCCTTTTACCTAGTGTAAGCCACCTCCCCTCAGATGTGGAATCTGGTCTCTTGACAGGACAGCTCACAGCAAGGGACAATCTTCTTACTGTGATCATAAGGAAAACCCTGCCGCCCTTGACAGGTTTTTCCTTATGATCACTGAAGATTGTCCCTCTTTGCAATCCATCCGGACAGTGTTGCTGCTCTGAGGTGAGCAGTGTTACATCAGTAGAAGGGGCAGGAGGTGATATGTTATCATTCAATTACTCTTGAACTACATCTCTGACAGTAATGAACTAACACTCTCTATGGCCCAATTACTATGAAGATTAACCCCTTAACAACGGGCTGCGCACGCACCTTGCGGTCCGTTAAGGACCACGGAGCATTTTTTTTTTTAATGCGGCCGAGTTCCGGACTCCCCGAATGGCGTGCAGCCGCGAGGGGAGCCCGGAATTCCATGACGGTCCAGTTCCGTCATGGGTCGTTAAGTGTATAACAACCCATGACGGAACAGGACCGTCATGGGTCCTTAAGGTGTTAATTGGAGCTGCTTGTATTTTGAAACATTACTATCACTTTAAAGAGTTAAAATCCCCTTTAATTCGGTGAAAAGCAGAGGAATATTATTTCTTCCCTATCGTGCACTTGGTTTGCCCCAGACTTACTCCATTTCCTTGGTGAATATGGCACATAGTGATATTTTTTCCCCTTTACTTAACCTTCCCACTCTTTGCATAAGAAGTGATAAAACAGTGTTTAAACTTCCGAGGTAAAATAAAAATGCTTTATGACATCTTTGCAGATCTATCTGCACCATTATGCTTTCTTTCAGCGGTGTTGATATAGAGTTATTGACTGTCTCTGCTTCCACGCGCACGTTTTACTGCCTGTGCAAAGTAGTCACTCATACAGAGATGCAGAGATGTCAACAAGAAAGAGGACTCAGTGCTGGGGCCGCAGTGTGTGAAAGAGAGTAGATCACACAGAGTCACATACAGGGCTGTGCAGCCCACCGGAGACTTATTAGTACAGGTGGACCTGTCATTGGCTGACATCTCAACTGATGACACATAAACCTTCCTGCCCTGAGTGTCACAGGCACAGGATCTGTCACTGGAAAGTATTCACTAAGGTAACGTCTGCTGATGAATTTCAGCACGCTGAGAGACACATGCACAAGGAAATAAAGAAGAAATTCTGGTTTTAACCAGCTGCACCGTAGAGAACAAATTAAAATTCCCATTGATTTAAATTGAGGTTAAAAAACCCCTTGAATGTCAGAGAGGTCTCCAACGCATTGCTTTGCTGCCTGTTCACCTTTCTATGAGCATTGCGATTGTTTTAGGAAGCAATGTGAATTTTTATTAGCATTGCTAATATTTTTAGAAGCAATGGAAATGTGTCTAAGCAGCATAAACGTTTTCATATGCAGTACAAAATTATTTATCCTATATAATAATTCGCTAAATCATGTGTAATGCCCGACATGCGCAGTAGACACTGCTGCGTGTGCGGCAGTCATGCGCAGTAGAGACTGCCCGCGCCGCGGCTGATACAGAGCTGGGTGCTCCGAAGGAGCATCCAGCTCTGTATCAGCAGTGGCGTGGGCAGTCTCTACTGCGCGTGACTGCCCCGCGACCGGCTGCCAGAGGCACTGTGGCCCGTGTAACGGGCTGTTCAACTAGTAACATTATAAAATAACAATCACAATCAATTTTGTTTGTCATATTTTATAATGATACTAGTTGAACAGCCCATGTACACAGGCCACAGTGCCAGGCAGCAAAGGCCACTCTGCAGTCATGTACAATAGAGACTGCCCGCGCCGCAGCTGATAACGGGTGCTCAGAATTCAGGCCGTAGTCCTCTTTGCGCTCCGTTATCAGCCGTGGCACGGGCAATCTGTACTGCGCATGACTGCAGAGTGGGAAGCCTTCTGTACTGCGCATGATGTCTTCTGACAAACATCCAATAGCGAATTATTATATAGGATAAATACTTGTGTATCGCTTATAAGAAATTTATATTGCTTATAGAAATTTCAATTGCTTCTAAAAATTGCTAAGCAATGCACTGGAGACCTTTCTAGCATTCAAGGGGGTTAAAAGACTCATTTAAAATAATGGTAATGTTTATTTCTCCCCTTCGGTGCAGTTGGTATGCCCCAGAATCGTTCTGATATCTTAGAACATCAGCCTAGAAAGTCTTTACCAAGGTGATGTCTGTTTTGAAACGAGTTAACCTTTTCTTTCAGGAGAGACTTAACCCTTTTAGTGCTAGAGGGGTACACAACGCATTGCTTTGCCCGTGGTCACCCATTGCCTGGACCACTGCACTCAACAGCACTTCTCACTCCCACCCACTGACAGGCAGTTCATGTGGCAGGAGGAACTTACACCCAATAGCACTTACTCCTTCTGTGTCCAACCTACCTTCCTCTAGACTGTAAGCTCTCACCAGCAGGGGGCCCTCTGACCCTTCTGTCCTCCACATATGATTTGTACTATTTAATACCTCTGTATGTCTATTTCCTACTGTAAAGCGCTGCGGAATTTGTTGGCGCTACATAAATAAAGATTAATAAAGAGTAATAATAATAAATGCGTTGTGTACCCCTCTGGCACTCAAAGGGTTTTAAACCGGAACTTTCATTAGAATGAAAGTGCCCCTTAAATCAATATTCAAATAGTGATATGAGTATCAATACTAGTATTATACTGATTAAGTCCAACATTATTGAGAAATACAACTTGTTCAGCAGGCATCAGCGCAGACATGTTGCTGAAAAGACATCTGTGGGCCTGCGCTGTCAGTTTCAGTCTCCTCCAGAATTGGTGTATCTTAAAGGGATAGTAATGGTGGCTTTTAACAAAGCTGAATATTGTAGATATTAAAAATATTAATGCAAAGATATAGGTCCCATCTCTCAAACGTGTATAGTATGAGAGATATAAGCTTATAAAGTCCTCCCCTCCCGCCCCGTTCTCAGACATCAGAGCTGTAGCTGACAGAAGGACATTATGCTCCCAGGACCGGCCGGCGGCTCTTCAGCAGAACCGAAATAGCGCTGTCTAGAAAGAAATTCTTCATTGGAACAACCTAAAAAGTGTGCTTGCAAACCAAGCACACTTTGTAGACCTTTCCAGTGAAGTATTTCTTTCTAGATATTGCTATTTTGGCTCTGCTGAAGAGCCGCCGGCTGGTCCCGGGACCAGGATCTCCTCCTGTCAGCTAGAGCGCTGACGTCTTTGAAAGGGGTGGGAGGGGGACTTTATAAGCTTATATCTCTCAAACTATACATGTTTGAGAGACGGGACTTACTTCATTGCATTAATTTTAATATCTACAATATTCAACTTTTTAAAAGTCACCATTACTATCCCTTTAAGGTACAGGAAGGGACTGAGGGCACAGGCACACAGATGCATCTACAGCAAGATCCTTGCTGCTGATGCCTGCAGAACAAGTTGTATTTCTCCATAATGCCGGACTTATTCAGGATAATACTAATATTGATACTTGTATCACATTTGAATCATGATTTGGGGGGCACTTTCATTTTAATGAAAATTCCACTTTAAACCATGTAAGGGTCATTATACAAAGAAAGTGAAACAAAAGGAATGGGCTCAGGACTGAACCCTAATGTAGTCCACTTACAATTTTAGACCAATTTTAAAAGGTTCGATTTACAATAACTCTATGCATTTTATCATTGAATCAGTCCTCTTTCCATACCAGATTTCACCTCACAAGCCCAAACCTTTTAATGTATGTAGTAACATGTGGGGCACAGTACCAAAGTTTTTTTTTTTTTTTTTTTTTTCCCAAATTCCAAGTATACTACATCAACAGCAATATGCTTTTCTTAGTTGCAACTTACCCTTTCAAAGAATTCAAGTAAGTTAGGTTGAAATGATCTACTCTTCCTAAAACTATAATGGTTCCTGTTATTAATGTTGTTGGTCATCACATAGTCCTGAATACTAATACTATTAGACGTAACTAGTGTTGAGCGAGCATGCTCGGCCGATGCTCGGATCGGCTCGAGCATCGCTCTGCTCGGCACATGGCGGTACTCGTACGAGTACCGCATGTGCTCGCCCGCCATGTTCGGGTCTCCTCCCCGCACGTTTTGCGGCTGCTGCGCAGCCAATAAACGTGCAGGGAGGCTCTGACATCGGTGTAATGCCAGCAGCCATGTTGGCTGCTGGCATTACACTGATTGGCTGGCCAGAACCCGTGGTCGGGTGCTGTATAGCACCTGACCATCGAGTTTGGCTCAGTCTGAGCCAGGGAGAGCTGAGGATAGGAAGGGAAAGGCAGTGTAGGGAGGAAAAAAAAAATTGTGACAAAAAAGAACCAAAAGTCCTTTTTAGGACTACTGTGTGTGGGGGCAGCAGGTTATTTTGTGTGGGGGGAAAAAAACAAAAAAAAAAAAAAAAAAAATATTCTGTTTAGTGTGAAAAGTTGCAGATTAGAGCACATTCTGTTTAGTGTGCACAGTTGCAGATTAGAGCACATTCTGTTTAGTGTGCAAAGTTGCAGATTAGAGCACATTCTGTTTAGTGTGCAAAGTTGCAGATTAGAGCACATTCTGTTTAGTGTGCAAAGTTGCAGATTAGAGCACATTCTGTTAAGTCTTCAAACTAAAATATCAAAGTCACGTATTCCATTCAGTGTGCGTCGCCGCAGTTTAGCAGCACATTCTGAGTACTGTGCAGAGTTGCAGAATAGGAAGAAATACTGTTAAGTCTTCAAACTAAAATATCAAAGTCACATATTCCATTCAGTGTGCTTCGCCGCAGTTTAGCAGCACATTCTGTGTACTGTGCAGAGTTGCAGAATAGGAAGAAATACTGTTAAGTCTTCAAACTAAAATATCAAAGTCACATATTCTATTCAGTGTGCTTCGCCGCAGTTTAGCAGCACATTCTGTGTACTGTGCAGAGTTGCAGAATAGGAAGAAATACTGTTAAGTCTTCAAACTAAAATATCAAAGTCACATATTCCATTCAGTGTGCTTCGCCGCAGTTTAGCAGCCTATTCTGTGTACTGTGCAGAGTTGCAGAATAGGAAGAAATACTGTTAAGTCTTCAAACTAAAATATCAAAGTCACATATTCCATTCAGTGTGCTTCGCCGCAGTTTAGCAGCACATTCTGTGTACTGTGCAGAGTTGCAGAATAGGAAGAAATACTGTTAAGTCTTCAAACTAAAATATCAAAGTCACATATTCCATTCAGTGTGCTTCGCCGCAGTTTAGCAGCCTATTCTGTGTACTGTGCAGAGTTGCAGAATAGGAAGAAATACTGTTAAGTCTTCAAACTAAAATATCAAAGTCACATATTCCATTCAGTGTGTTTCACCGCAGTTTAGCAGCCTATTCTGTGTACTCTGTACAGTTGCAGAATAATAAGAAATACTGTTAAGTTTTCAAACTCAAATATTAAAGTCACATATTCCATTCAGTGTGTTTCACCGCAGTTTAGCAGCCTATTCTGTGTACTCTGCAGAGTTGCAGAATAATAAGAAATACTGTTAAGTTTTCAAACTCAAATATTAAAGTCACATATTCCATTCAGTGTGTTTCACCGCAGTTTAGCAGCCTATTCTGTGTACTCTGCAGAGTTGCAGAATAATAAGAAATACTGTTAAGTTTTCAAACTCAAATATTAAAGTCACATATTCCATTCAGTGTGTTTCACCGCAGCTTAGCAGCCTATTCTGTGTACTCTGTACAGTTGCAGAATAATAAGAAATACTGTTAAGTTTTCAAACTCAAATATTAAAGTCACATATTCCATTCAGTGTGTTTCACCGCAGTTTAGCAGCCTATTCTGTGTACTCTGCAGAGTTGCAGAATAATAAGAAATACTGTTAAGTTTTCAAACTCAAATATTAAAGTCACATATTCCATTCAGTGTGTTTCACCGCAGTTTAGCAGCCTATTCTGTGTACTCTGCAGAGTTGCAGAATAATAAGAAATACTGTTAAGTTTTCAAACTCAAATATTAAAGTCACATATTCTGTGTAAGATGAAGAAGGCGGGTAAAAAGGGACGGGGAAGTGGACGTGATCCTGAAAGTTCAGGGCGCGGGTCAGGACGCGGAGAAACTGTGCCTGGTGCCAGAGCACAAGAAAGAAAGACATCCACCATACCTAGCTTCATGTGTAATTTTACAGGGCGTCGCAGGACATCACTCTCGAGGTCCGACCACTGCGAACAGGTGGTCGGTTGGATGACAGCTGATACTGCTTCCAGTCGGTTAAGCACCACCCTGTCTTCCACCAAGTCCACTCTCAGTAGCCAAGAGTCTGGTCAAAATAATCCTCACTCTGATCATCCTTCCTCCCACCATACACGGTCTGGTCAAAGAAGTGATCCCACACTGGGATATAGTGAGGAGCTCGTCTCATCACCAATCCTTCATTTGACCCTCTCTCCAAGCACGCTTGCAGAGGAACATGACATCTTGTGCCCTGATTCACAACCTCTAGAGGCTACCCAATCACAAGAAGATGACAGATGTGAACGGCATTTAAGGTCAAAGGAAGTAGTGGATGATGATGATGATGATGAGACACAGTTGCCATTAAATCAACCACTATTTCCGTCTCAAGACCTTGTTGAGGAGAATGTTATACAGTTGTCAATGACTGAGTATGTGGTGGGATCAAGACTTGAGGAGGATGATCAGAGTGAGGAAGTGGAGGAGGACTTGGTGGACGATGAGGTGACTGACCCCACCTGGGAAGGTGTAGAGCCGAGCGATGACAGCAGTCCTGAGGGTGAGCCATCTGCAGCACCGCAACAGGCTGGAAGAGGCAGTGGTGTGGCTACAGAAAGAAGGCGGACCGCACCAAACCGGCCCGCAAATGTTCCACGGAGCACCCCCTTGCGTAAATCTACCTTGCCAAGGGGTAGGTGTTCCGCGGTATGGCGTTTTTTTAAGGAAAGTGCGGACGACAAAAGAATTGTAGTTTGCAACCTGTGCCACACCAGAATGAGCCGAGGCATGAACACTAGAAACCTCACCACCACCAGCATGATCCGACACATGGCATCCAAGCACCGTAGTAAGTGGGAGGAACGCCTGGATCGCCCATCTGTGTCTGCAGGCCACACCACTGCCTCCTCTTCCCCTGTTTTCGGTGCCGGCCAATCGCCTGTCGAAGGCGCAGGCCCGCATACCTCCCGCCCTGCACCTGTAGCATCTGAAGCACCATCAGCGACCACATCCACTTCCCTGTCCCAGCACAGCGTCCAAATGTCGTTACCCCAGGCATTTGAGCGCAAGAGAAAGTACCCAGCCACCCACCCACAGGCCATAGCACTAACCTCACACCTTTCAAAATTACTGGCCATCGAAATGCTGCCATTTAGGCTTGTGGACACTGAGTCCTTCCGCAGCCTGATGGCAGCAGCTGTCCCTCGGTACGCGGTCCCCAGCCGCCACTACTTTTCCCGGTGTGCCATCCCCGCATTACACCACCATGTGTCCCGTAACATCACCCGTGCCCTGACCAACGCAGTTACTGGGAAGGTCCACTTAACGACTGACACATGGACAAGTGCTTGTGGCCAGGGACGCTACATTTCCCTGACGGCACACTGGGTGAATGTCGTGGAGGCTGGGAGCGACTCGGACCCTGGGATGGCACGGGTGCTACCCACGCCGAGGATTGCGGGCCCTACCTCCATCAGGGTTTCCACCAGCACCTACGTTATTGGCTCCTCCTCCTCCGTTTCCACCTCCGAATTCTCTACACACACCGCCACTCCCCCATCAGCCAGTAGCTGGAAGCAGTGTAGCACTGCAGTGGGGAAGCGTCAACAGGCCGTGCTGAAGCTGATCTGCCTTGGGGACAAACAGCACACGGCCTCAGAGCTGTTGCAGGGGATTAGTCACCAGACCGAGCAGTGGCTCTCGCCACTCAACCTGCAAGCAGGCATGGTTGTGTGTGATAATGGGCGTAACTTGGTGGCGGCTTTGGAGCTCGGCAAGCTCACACACGTACCATGCCTAGCGCATGTATTTAATTTAGTGGTGCAGCGATTTCTAAAAACCTACCCCAATGTGCATGATCTCTTGACCAAGGTGCGCCGCGTGTGTGCACATTTCCGTAAGTCATCAACAGCTTCAGCCGGCCTGTTGAAGCTGCAGCAGCGCTTACAATTGCCAGCTCACCGGCTGCTGTGTGACGTGAGCACGCGCTGGAACTCCACCTTCCACATGTTGGCCCGGCTTTGTGAGCAGCAGAGGGCAGTAGTGGAGTACCAGCTGTTACACGGTCGTCGCCTCTCCGTTCAACTTCCTGTAATCAGAAGTGAGGAGTGGGAATGGATGTCAGACCTGTGCGAGGTTTTACGCAATTTTGAGGAATCGACACAGATGGTGAGCGGCGATAACGCTATTATCAGTGTAACCATCCCACTTCTGTGTCTACTGAAACGCTCGCTGCTCACAATTAAAACCGACGCTTTGCATGTGGAAGAGGTGGAAATGGGGGAGGAAGAGCTTACACAAGGTGATAGCCAGAGCACCCTCACTTCGTCTTCTCAGCGACAATTGGAGGAGGCGGAGGAGGAGGAGGAGGAGGAGGAGGAAGACACGGTTGCCTCCGCTACAGAGGGTAGCCATGGAACTTTAGTTCCATCTCTTCAGCGTGGGTGGGCAGAAGAGGAGGAAGAGGATGAGGATATTGAGAGTCATCCTCCTGGTGAGGACAGCGAAATCTTGACTGTTGGTACTCTGGCACACATGGCTGACTTTATGTTAGGCTGCCTTTCCCGTGACCCACGCGTTGTACGCATTTTAGACAACACGGATTACTGGGTGTTCACCCTTCTGGACCCCCGCTACAAAGAGAATTTCTCATCTCTCATTCCTCCGGTGGAGAGGACAAGCAAAATGTTGCAATACCAGAAGGTTCTTGTCGAAAAATTGCTCCAAAATTTTCCATCTGACAACGCTGGCGGCAGAGTACGTGCTACCTTGGCCAACCGAGAAGGGGAGAAAAGGGGAGCACACAACAGTTCCGAGAAAGGCAGGGCAACACTCTCCAAGGCTTGGGACACCTTCATGACACCCCGCCAGCACCCTCACCCTGATGCGCAGCCTAGTGTCACAAGGAGGGAAAAGTTTTGGAAGATGGTGAAGGAGTACGTAGCAGACCGTGTCAGCATCCTCAATGATCCCTCTGTGCCTTACAACTACTGGGTGTCCAAGCTGGACACGTGGTATGAACTGGCACTCTACGCCTTGGAGGTGCTGGCCTGCCCTGCCGCCAGCGTTCTGTCTGAGCGGGTATTTAGTGCTGCTGGTGGCATCATAACAGATAAGCGTATCCGCCTTTCCACCGACAATGCTGATAGGTTGACACTTATAAAAATGAACAAGGCCTGGATTTCCCCTGACTTCTCCACTCCACTGGAGGAAAGCCCCGGGGGAACATAAACTCACTTTATATATGTTATTTACAATGATGGGAATACTCTGTATTCCCATTCACCCCTTCCACCCAAAAAACGGGTATATGGTTGACTCTTAATCTTCTCATCCTCCTCCTCCTCTTCCATATGCCCTGGGATATAATTTTTATATAGGGCCAGCTCACCAGCGGGCCCTGTTTGCCAATTTTTATATAGGTCAGCTCACCAGCGGGCCTTCTCATATAATGTTTTATTGGGTCAGCTCTCTAGCGGGCCCTCTCATATAATGTTTTATAGCGTCAGCTCACTAGCGGGCCTTCGCATATAATGTTTAGGATGGTCAGCTCTGCAGCAGACCCTCACCCATAATGTTTTAGATGGTCGGCTCAGCGCACGTTTCCCTCTTAATCATGGCCTCAGTTCAATAAAATCAAGGAAATTTTTGGGAGAATTTGCCTCTGTGCACGTTTCCCTCTTAATCATGGCCTCAGTTCTGAAAATCAAGGAAATTTTTGGGAGAATTTGCCTCTGCGCACGTTTCCCTCTTAATCATGGCCTCACTTCCGAAAATCAAGGAAATTTTTGGGATAATTTGCAGATGATATACAAGTAAATATACAGCAAATATTGTTTGGTAACAATTTTTCGCCTAAAGTCGTTTTTATTTTCCTTTTTGTGTGTTTTATGGTCAGTCTGTAAAAATGGCGTACTACGGGCGAAAGATCGTTCCCAGCAGCGATGTTGGAGTCCAAGATGCATCCAGACATCCTCCCTATGCTGTCCCTGAACCATTTCTGTGGTGTTTCCATAATTTTCTGCCCTTTTCCTATGGACCAGGCACCCTCCCCTCATCAGAGCAGGGGGTGCCTGGTGTAATGCTCGAGTCCTCCCATTGACTTCAATGGGGCTCGGGTGTTCGGCCGAGCACTCGAGCCTCAGGGGGTGCTCGGTCAGAGCACCCGAACACCCGAGCATTGGGGTGCTCGCTCATCACTAGACGTAACCCTTCTAATCTCTAAACCGCTACGGAAACAGAAATCTAGGTCACAAGTCTATAATTTCAACATTTAGATATTGCCCCTTTTTGAATAATGGTACTACATCTGCTTTCCTCCAGTCACTGAGCACTATGCCTGATGAAAGTGAATCAATATTATGTATATTGGCCATGCTATTACTGGTGGGTGTATGCCACCAGGTCCAGGTACTTTATGCACTATAACCTTTTCCAGTATATTTTAGACTATGTACTCATTAAACTATGTATATGATGTAGGGAAGTTTGCAGTTCTCTCTGTTTGCTCAAATCCTACCATTGATACATCCTTGGTGTATACAGAAGAAAAGAATGTGTTTAAGGTGTTAGGCATTGTCATCTTCTCACTAATTAATTAATCTGTCTCAGATTTAAGGGAGCAAATTTCAACCTTAACCCAGAATTCATTGCTGCAGAAAAAAATGTGCTGTGGTCCTCTAGTGCCCCCCAACCTCGGATCCCGCCTTCGTTAAGGGGTTAAAGAATTCACCTCTTAAATCATGAGTGGGCAAATTTTGCATGCCATCTATTGGAGACTGCTATGCCCATCATCTCCAAACAGCTGTTAGCTGGTTAGGGTTGATGGGAGTTGTACATTAGTCTCCATTAGCTGAAAGACCAAAAATGTACTACCCCTGCCTTAAATAAAGTAATGGCCAATAAAAATAAGCAATTGGGCCAGCATTACTGTTAGGGATTAGGGGAAGTAGATCACAGTTAGTTAGTATAGAGGCATTTTAATATAATTTAATACATAATGTCACGGCTGGAGATTGTTATGCTCCTTGCTAGTAAGCTAGGTGACCTGTTTCTGGAGTTATGCTTGCCACTCTGTGGTGAACTGCTATGAGAGAAGAACATGCCTCCTATCTTTACAGAGGGAGCTCACACATACACTTAAAATGGTTATGTTTTGTCTTTATGTATTTGTACATATGTATGGGAATACTGACATGGAGCACTGACTGACTAAATACTTTGGCCCAATGCCTCCACTCTGTTATGTTGGTGTGTGTTATTTGAACTGACTCTAGTCACTTGGCTTTAACTTCTGATTATAAGATTATGTTATTAAAACCACTGCATAATTCTGGACACTCTGCCTGAATCAGTACTAAAATTATATACAAATTGACTAAGAGTAGAAGATTTGGCATCACAATGGCAGATCATAAAACTGAATTTCTTAAGTACATACATTTGGCAAGACCTTTTCATCATAAAACATGTTTATCCCCATTTGATCCAAAACATATTCATTTATATTATGACTTAGAAATCATTCAAGCAGCTTTCAAATGATTGATGTCAGGCATAAAGGCCTGTAATTCTCAGATTGTGTTCTTGTTAGACTTTTAATTATTGGCCACACACCTGCCTTCCATCCATGCCAAGATATTAAGTTTGTAGAAATCATATTGGGGAAAATAAACTGAAGACTGACAATTATTGTACACACTTCCAAGAATTCACAAGTGTACATATGTTGAGTCACATTGTTTGTTTATAGTACCTAAATGTTATCAATCCCCCCATCAATTTATTTTAATTTAAATTGGGGTTATTATTACTAGTAGGTGTTGGTGTTCCTTACATGGGGCTTTTAACCTCTTTAATGCTAGGTAGATCTCCAATATAATAATAAAAAAAAGCATACAGAGCACAACTACCTCTAAGTGCAGTAGAAATAGACACATTATTCAATTATAAAAATATCAGGATGATAAAAAATAGGACAACCTTTGCCAACAGTGGTGCATTTCCACTAAGGGGTACACTATAAAAACCTTTAATATTTAGGTAAACCAATAGGACCATAAATAGGGCACATAGTAAACTGGAAGGCAGGGTGCTAATGGCGAAAAATCAGGGTAACACTGCTATGTCACAAATTTATATAATGCATCCAAAGTGTGTAATACCCCTATGCATCCAGAATTAGATCTAATAGATTGTTCTTCACAGCAAAAAGTGTGCCCCCTGCCCAGATACACTTAGTATAGATATTCTTTTATTCAGGCCTATAGTGCATGATTTAGTCTCAAATGAGACAACTCCTCTGCTTCTTGCCCGAGACACACTAAAGTTGAATAAAGGCTCAGGTTGGTGATGTTGTGTTGGATCTGTGTTGAAGGCACATCACCAGTATACATTAGTGTGTCTTCACCATCACATCCCCATCAATCCACCTCCAATCCACCGTCATTGGCATGAATACTCCATGCCACTTAAAGTTAGTTGTGCTCTGTTCTCTATTCTTTTCTTTTGATGTATTTCCATCCCACGTGGATTCCAGGACAAAGCACAGCAGCACATAAGGGGACTGGATAGAAAGATTTTTGAGACAAAGTGATTGAAAGGAGCCAACTCTAGCAGTTTATACATCCTCATCTCACGGTCGTCTCCAATTTCATCAGATTCACACTGTCATTCTATGATCATTCATTTTTATATGCGTTCATCCATACCATTCCATGAACCTTGAACTGTTTTTATCACTTTTTCCATAGATTTAATGACATTAGTTAGATAGAACTTTGTAGCAATATTTATATTACTGTAACTACTGATTTTATCATTTCCATAAGTCTGAGATAAGTATTGTTTGCCATCTCAGTTTTGCAGGCACTGATATTGACTGCCAGTGGTATACTAAATAAATCCCAATTACCATCACCAAACTCCATTATTTTCATTATCTTTTTGAGTTTTTTTCCTGTTTGCTATGGTAACATGAAAAAGAATCCTCTCCTCTCAGCTCTTGAGTACATAAAAGTCTATATGAACTGGACAGTCTTAAAGGGATAGTAATGTTTGAGCTATGGAGAGTGTTATTTCAATACTGTCTGAGTTGTAGTTCAGGAGTAATTGAATGATAAAGTATCCCCCTCCCACCCCTTTTACCTAGTGTAATACTGCTCACCTCAGAACAGAAATGTGGTGTCCAGATGGCTTGCAGAGAGGGACAATCTTCAATTAACATAAGGGAAAATCCTGAAAAACCTGTCAAGGGGGGGGTCAGAGTTTTCATTGTTCTCACAGTAAGAAGATTGTCCCTTGCTGTGAGCTGTCTGGTCTTAAGACCAGATTCCTCATCTGAGGGGAGGTGTCTTACACTAGGTAAAAAGGGGTGGGAGGGGATCCTTTATCATTCAATTACTCTTGAAATACAACTCTGACAGTACTGAAATAACACTCTCCGTGACCCAAATACTATGAAGATTAATTGGAGCTGCTTTTATTTTGAAACATTAGTATCCCTTTAAAGGGATGTTAATGTTTCACAAAAACAACAGCTCCAGTGAATCTTCATTGTATTTGGGCCATGGAGAGTGTTATTTCAGTACTGTCAGAGTTGTAGAACAAGAGTAATTGAATGATAAATTATCCCTATCCTGCCCTTTTTACCTAGTGTAAGCGCGTCCCCTCAGATGTGGAATCTGGTCTCTTGACAGGACAGGTCACAGCAAGGGACAATCTTCTTACTGTGATCATAAGGAAAACCCTGCCCCCTTGACAGGTTTTTCCTTATACTCACTGAAGATTGTACCTACCTGCGATCCATCCAGACAGTCTTGCTGCTCTGAGGTGAGCAGTGTTACATCAGTAAAAGGGGAGGGAGGGGGATACTTTATCATTCAATTACTCCTGAACTACAACTCAGACAGTATTGAAATAACACTCTCCAAAGCCCAAATACTATGATGATTAATTGGAGCTGCTTTTATTGTGAAACATTACTATCCCTTAAGACTCTGAGTCCCAGAGAGATATCCAAGGATTTACAATGCAAAGCCTTGGATATCTCTCTGGAACTCAAAGGGTTAACCCCCTTTATATACTACTTTCTAGATCCAGCATGTCATATATGAGGTCTCCTTGCTATTTCTTTTGTCCCAAAATATTAATTTAACGACACCTCCATTTACTTATTTGACATATTTAGTCTACTGAATGCTAGAAAAGTCTCCATCACATTGATCTGCAACGTGTTGGTGATAACATTAGCATTCCAAGGTCATGATGCACTAAAGGTGGAAGAGGACTCATAATGTCTATGTCCTGTCGCAGTAGAGTCAAAGGCACATTGACAGTACTCACTAAAGTGTCTTCAACATCATATCCCCATCAATCCAACAAAAATCTGCCCACATCGACATCAATCTGATGCTCCTTCAACAGGTTTACTAATTTTCACTCATCACATCAACAATGGCCTATTTCCATATGGAAATGCAGGATAATGACTAATTTCGATATGGAAATGCAGGATAATGAGCTATTATCGTAGTCATGGGGGGAGTGTTAATATGTTAATGTGGCACTTCACCACATGCACTGAACTCCGAAAGCAGCCTTTACTGTGTTTAATTATTGGAGGGTGACTTTATTCTAGGTGAAAGTTCCGCTTTATAAAGAGATTGATTTAGTGTCCTCCTTGTGTTTACAATGATACAGTACCGTACATGCCTTTAGAACTCTGCTCTGGAATCCCCATACTAAGGAGCATACCTTCTGATCCAGGCTGTAAGCCAGCACCCAGTCTTCTTGCTGTGGGTGAAAAAGCAGGCTCTGAATGTAAAAGTTCAGCCGGTATTTCTGATAGGTGGCTCCAGCATCTGAGCTGATCAGTATACTGCTCTCCACATCTGGGTCACTCAGCAGCATGATCTGTAAGATAACAGCATACATACATATTAGACAACTGTGTGTCAAGGGAAGAGTCAAAAGTAGATTCTTAACAGCAACTGGCAGTCACCAACTGTGTTTACTATTATTCATCATTTGCACAGCACTATGGAATACACTTCACATTCCCAGGTAAATAATACCTAATAATAATAATAATAATATTAGACAGTAGTCCAGTTCTAGACATAGTGAAGGGAATATATAAAACATGGGTGAAGACAAAACATTAGCCTATATATAATTATTGTAGACCTGCATCTACAGTCTGCACCTGTGCTTATTTATAGACTATTAGAACATTACTTCAGCATGAAAAGCACTCAAATGCTTGTCCTTATTACTGAATGTGTCACAGGGCCACAGTGTCACAGCTACCCGGTCGCGGGGCAGTCACGCGCAGTAGAGACTGCCCGCGGCACGGCTGATACAGAGCTGGACTCTCCTTTGGAGTACCCAGCTCTGTATCAGCCGTGGCGCGAGCAGTCTCTACTGAGCATGACTGCAGCACGCGCAGCAACGTCTACTGCACATGGCGTTACACACGATTTAGCGAATTATTATATAGGATATATATCTATATATATAAAAGAAGACTTTGTGCCTGCCAAAACACACCCAGGGGCGGCAGTAAAAAGGATTACTGCTGCCATTGGGTGATTCTGTGGGAGTGTGATTTTTGGCCTGCCCCCACTATCCAGCCCGCCCACCACTATCTAAGGCTGAAAAAAAAAATGGCTGCCACACACTCCTACACCACAGACACATGCACATGCCCTCCCACACACACACTAGCAGACACATACACACATATACACACATGCACGCTGAGGATGATGGGAACAATGTTCAAGCTACAGCTGGAAGGCCATGGTCCAATCTGTATTATGCAGCTTCTTCATTCCCTGTCTTTGAGCCTACACAGCTCTGCTAATTACTACAAGTGAGCTGATTTCTAAACAATTAGCAGGAGGATACTGGCTTGCTGAGAAAGTGGAAACAACGGCAGAGAGGTGATCAGGCAGTGCAGAGCAAGGCTTCAGCTGAGCTGGTAAATGGCAGAGACATGGATGTGACTGTATTTATATATTGCACAAAGAGAGAGAAAGAGAGCAGGTTGTTTGTCAGTCTGTCTGTAAGTAGAGGTGCCAGTTCCTGCAATCATCTCCATGCTGTACATAGCTCACTGTATAGCATGTATGACAAACTATTTATATATGGTCTGGCATTGTATAGTATACAGTCTGTGTATAAGGACTGGCACTATACAGTATAGGAGGGACAGTCCCCGTTTCACACCCAAATCCCTCTGCTCCTCTATTTAGGAGATCACACGGTGTGGTGTATATACAGTAGGCTGACCAGACCTCACCTTTAACCGGGGACCCATAGGAAATAAGCATATTTCAGGAGTGCACCAAAATCAAAGCATCCCTGCAGTATGCATTTTTCATATGTGTCACTGGTTAAAGGTGAGGTCTGGTCAGCCTAATGTACAAGTGTATCAGATTGCTCCACATCAGTAAAACCCACGGTAATGTGGGTATAAACTTCTGTATATATCTGTTAAATTAGTCTGTGTAAAAAAATACTTTCATCTTCTTCTAAATCATTCACTTACAGAAAGAGTAACTTAACCATTTCAGTGCCGGAGGAGATGCAATGCATTGCTTACCCCCTGGCACTCAAAGGGTTAAAAATTCTCTACAATGGTCTGGCACTGTATAGCAGTGGTTCTCAATCTGTGCCCTCAGTGGCTATTAACAGGCCAGGATTTTAGAATTTCCTTTTAAGAGCACAGGTGAGTTAATCAATATGACTGAGCCTCTGATCAACACACTTGTGTTCTAGCAGTGAAATTCCTAAGTCCTGGCCTGTTAGTGGCCACTGAGGGCATGGGCTGAGAACCTCTGCTGTATAGTATACAGTCTGCATGTGTCTGTGTATAAGGACTGGCACTATACAGTATAGGAGGGACAGTCCCTGTTTGACACCCAAATCCCTCTGCTCCTCTATTTAGGAGATCACATTGTGTGGTGTATATACCAGTGTATCAGATTGCTCCACATCAATAAAACCCACAGTAATGTGGGAATAAACTTCTGTATATATCTGTTAAATTAGTCTGTGTAAAAAAATACTTTCATCTTCTTCTAAATCATTCACTTACAGAAAGAGTAACTTAACCATTTCAGTGCCGGAGGAGATGCAATGCATTGCTTACCCCCTGGCACTCAAAGGGTTAAAAATTCTCTACAATGGTCTGGCACTGTATAGCAGTGGTTCTCAATCTGTGCCCTCAGTGGCTATTAACAGGCCAGGATTTTAGAATTTCCTTTTAAGAGCACAGGTGAGTTAATCAATATGACTGAGCCTCTGATCAACACACTTGTGTTCTAGCAGTGAAATTCCTAAGTCCTGGCCTGTTAGTGGCCACTGAGGGCATGGGCTGAGAACCTCTGCTGTATAGTATACAGTCTGCATGTGTCTGTGTATAAGGACTGGCACTATACAGTATAGGAGGGACAGTCCCTGTTTGACACCCAAATCCCTCTGCTCCTCTATTTAGGAGATCACATTGTGTGGTGTATATACCAGTGTATCAGATTGCTCCACATCAATAAAACCCACAGTAATGTGGGAATAAACTTCTGTATATATCTGTTAAATTAGTCTGTGTAAAAAAAATACTTTCATCTTCTTCTAAATCATTCACTTACAGAAAGAGTAACTTAACCGTTTCAATGCCAGAGGGGATGCAATGCATTGCTTACCCCCTGGCACTCAAAGGGTTAAAAATTCTCTAAAATACACCACCAGCCACGCCCCCAGTAACACCACCGAAAACACAAGTGTCCCTCTTTGGCCATATGAAATGTTGGGAGGTATGTTACTTACACTGCTCACACTGTATGTATTTATGTTCTGATTTGCAGCTGTGTGTCACTGTTTGTGTTGTCAGTGCATGTGTGTGTATATGTGTGTGTTGCATGTGTCTCTGTCTATCACTGTGTGTACCTTTCTGACACGTACACCCTACGCTATAATTCACTATCATAACATTTATTTAAAAAAAAAGAAACATTTCCTGCATAACATGACGGGCAACGCCGTCCCAAACTGCTAGTATATATATATATATATATACATTTGAAAAAAATGGGTGCTCCTATTTAACAAGTGTAAAAAATGTTTGTACTGCCTGGGTGCTACATTCGGCCAGGGGGCCGAAACGTTGACAAATAAAGCAGCACTTTTTTTCTCGCGTCCTGTGTGCGAACTTAAACACAAAAATCATTTGGGTTGTTACTGTTGCCAATAACTATTAATAATAGAAAATCTTAACTTACCCGGCCTCCCAGAGCAGCCCCCAACAGCCGCGGCACAGGCTTCAGCAGACAGGAAGACACCAGAAAGGAGCGCTCCACGGACCCGCAATAACGTAGTGCCAATCACTCAATGTATAAAATCTTCAAATTTTATTGTAGAAATGTAATAAAAAAATAGTTCCAGCAGGATATAATCACAAGTACTACTGTGCTCTAATGACTCACCCTAACGCGTTTCGAAATCCTGTCCCTTACTCATAGGCTATTAGGGAGAGTCGTTAGAGCACAATAATACTTGTAATTATATCCTGATGGAACTAGTGTTTCTACAAAAAAATTTGAGGATTTTATACAGAGTGATTGGCACTACGTTAATGTGGGTCCGTGGAACGCTCCCTTCTGGTGTCTTCCTGTGTACGCACTTACTTCATGCCCTTGTACCATTTCTTTTCATATATATATATATTACAGCATATTGTGCTTACAAAATGTATCTATCTATTCATAGGGCCAATGAGATTTTCTGGCCATAGTGATAGTCTGGCCATAGATTGTAAGCTCCTTGGAACTGGGTCCGTTTTCCAGTGTATGATTCCCTTTGCTGCACTTTTCCACCCACTAGTAATGCAGTGGTCACACTTTAGCCTGATGCTCTTAACCCAGCTCCGTATTTGTGTATTGTACTATTACTATTACTTATGTGATGTGCTGTGTACATGTATGGCGCTATATAAATAAAGATACATACAGACATATATATAATGTAAAGTGCTGTGCGCATGCATGGCGCTATATAAATAAAGATACATACAGACATATATATATAATGGAAAGCGCTGTGTACATGTATGGCGCTATATAAATAAAGATACATACAAACATATATATATAATGTAAAGCGCTGTGTACATGTATGGCGCTATATAAATAAAGATACATACAGACATATATATAATGTAAAGTGCTGTGTACATGTATGGCGCTATATAAATAAAGATACATACAGACATATATATATAATGTAAAGCACTGTGTACATGTATGGCGCTATATAAATAAAGATACATACAGACATATATATAATGTAAAGTGCTGTGTACATGTATGGCGCTATATAAATAAAGACACATACAGACATAAATATATATATATATAATGTCAAGCGCTGTGTGCATGTATGGCGCTATATAAATAAAGATACATAGAGACATATATATAATGTATAGCGCTGTGTACATGTATGGCGCTATATAAATAAAGATACATACAGAGATATATATATATATATATAAAATGTAAAGCGCTGTGTACATGTATGGCGCTATATAAATAAAGATACATACAGACATATATATATATATATAATGTAAAACACTGTGTACATGTATGGCGCTATATAAATAACGATACATACAGACATATATATATAATGTAAAGCGCTGTGTACATGTATGACGCTATATAAATAAAGATACATACAGACATATATATATAATGTAAAGCATTGTGTACATGTATGGCGCGATATAAATAAAGATACATACAGACATATATATATAATGAAAAGCGCTGTGTACGTGTATGGCGCTATATAAATAAAGATACATACAGACATATATATATATATATATATATCTATAATGTAAAGCACTGTGTACATGTATGGTGCTATATAAATAAAGATACATACAGACATATATATAATATAAAGCACTGTGTACATGTGTGGCGCTATATAAATATATATATAATGTAAAGCGCTGTGTATGTGTATGGTGCTATATAAATAAAGATACATACAGACATATATATAATGTAAAGCGCTGTGTACATGTATGGTGCTATATAAATAAAGTTACATACAGACATATATATAATGTAAAGCGCTGTGTACATGTATGGTACTATATAAATAAAGATACATACAGACACATATATATAATGTAAAGCGCCGTGTACGTGCATGGTGCTATATAAATAAAGATACATACAGACACATATATATATATAATGTAAAGCGCTGTGTACATGTATGGCGCTATATAAATAAAGATACATACAGACATATGTATATAATGTAAAGCTCTGTGTGCATGTATGGCGCTATATAAATAAAGACACATACAGATATATATATATAATGTAAAGCACAGTGTATGTGTATGGCGCTATATAAATAAAGATACATACAGACATATATATATATAATGTAAAGCACTGTGTACATGTATGGCGCTATATAAATAAAGATACATACAGACATATATATAATGTAAAGCGATGTGTACATGTATAGCGCTATATAAATAAAGATACATACAGACATATATAATGTAAAGCGCCGTGTACATGTATGGCGCTATATAAATAAAGATACATACAGACATATATATATATGTCCTATATAATAATTCGCTAAGTTGTGTGTAACGCCCGACATGCGCAGTAGACACTGCTGCGCATGTGGCAGTCATGCGCAGTACAGACTGCCCGCGCTGCGGCTGATACAGAGCTGGGCGCTCCGAAGGAGCGTCCAGCTCTGTATCAGCAGTGGCGCGGGCAGTCTCTGCTGCACGTGACTGCCCCGCGACCGGCTGCCAAAGGCACTGTGGCCCCTGTAACGGGCTGTTCAACTAGTATATATATATAATGTAAAGCGCTGTGTACATGTATGGCGCTATATAAATAAAGATACATACAGACATATATATATAATGTAAAGCGCTGTGTACATGTATAGTGCTATATAAATAAAGATACATACAGACATATATATAATGTAAAGTGCTGTGTACATGTATGGCACTATATAAATAAAGATACATACAGATATATATATATATATATATATATATATATATATATATATATATAATGTAAAGACATATGTATATAATGTAAAGCTCTGTGTGCATGTATGGCGCTATATAAATAAAGATACATACAGACATATATATATAATGTAAAGCGCTGTGTACATGTATGGCACTATATAAATAAAGATACATACAGACATATATATATAATGTAAAGCGCTGTGTACATGTATAGCGCTATATAATTAAAGATACATACAGACATATATATAATGTAAAGCTCCGTGAACATGTATGGCGCTATATAAATAAAGATACTTTTCTATTATACCAGAACCCGTAGGTGAGCCGCTCCTGCCTCTCTCTCCCATTCTCTGTTTTACCCTTTGAGTAAATAATACACTGTGGGAAAACTTGAGTCATAGACTATGGCTCTGCAAAGTAAGTGATTGGAATAGCTCCACCTGTTGATCCCAGAAGAAAATATCCTTTTTAATTTTTTAATTATGAGCCATAATAACTTTTGATTGAAAAATCTCCAACCAGTACCATGGTTTTACAGAGTGCAAAAAGACCTATAGCATATATTACTCATAAAGAATTTACCACTGCTTAACCCTTTGAGTGCCAGAGTTAAACCAATTGAGTGCCAGCAGGGCAACGCATTGAACACTCCACTGTAATTAAAACAGTTAAAATTTAGTTTTAGAATTTGGTTCAATAAAGTTCTCAGTGACCACACAGAATGCTACTGAGATACAGCACAAGAGAAGTAAAATTCAGGATAAGTGCTGGTAACTCTTGAAACAATTTCACAACTTTCCCAAAGCGCTGCAAGGGACGACGTGTTAGATTGCCAGCAAGTTCACTACCTGCTGGAGGTTCTGTCGTACATAAAACACATCTGGACAGCTTCTTCAAAATCTGGTAGCCATAAAATTGTTTTATGTTCATAAAGTTAATGCACTAAGTTGTTTGTTTGTTTTTTTTATTTTTTTATAGGATTACACACTAGTAAATTCAACTCCATCAATGCACAGCATTCCCTCTAAGGCCTAATTCACTTAGACAACCTTAAAGGGATAGTAATACTTGTAAATTACTAATCCCCATATTGTAGCTTTGTTAAAAAGAAACTTCTTGCCCCCAGTGTCATCTCTCAAACCCTTATGGTTTGAGAGATGATAGCGCTCAAAGTTCCCCCCTCCCTCCCTCTTCCCTGACTGAACGCTGACTGCAGGGATATCCTGTATTACTTGCATCAGGCGGCTCTGCAGCATTGCCGAGATCGTGTTTATAAAAAAGAAATCTTTCACTAAAATGGTCTTCTACATGTGCTTGCAAACCAAGCACAAACCAAGCACACGTAGAAGACCATTTCAGTGAAAAGAATTCTTTTTTATAAACATGATCTCGGCTCAGCTGCAGAGCCACCTGATGCACATAAGACTGTCATATGACAGCTTCCCCTGCAGTCAGCATTCAGTCAGTGAAGGGGGAGGAAAGGGGGGAACTTGGAACGCTATCATCTCTCAGACCATAAGGGTTTGAGAGATGACACTGGGGGCAATAAGTTTCTTTTTAACAAAGCTACAATATGGGGATTAGTAATTTGCAAGTATTACTATCTCTTTAAAGGGATAGTAACACTTCATATGAAAAAAATATATATATTGTAGGGGGTTCACTTTTAAAATAGTGCATTTTTAAGAGCGCGGCTTGGAGCCGAATTAAGTAGGTCGCCGTGTTGAAAAGAGCAACATGAGAATCTTGCCCTGCATATCAGCGCAAGATTTTCATGTCACTTCTTTTAACAGCGCTCTCACCTGCAGGGTTGGTTTGGAAAAAAAGTATAGTCAAGCGTGGTGTCCACTGTTCCTGGAATAATAAACTGCTTTAGCTTTGCAAAATGATTTGAAACTTGGTTCTCCATAGAGCTATTTACTAATGGTAGATGTGTGCCTGCCTCTGTGTGTATCATTAATTAAAAGTGAAGCTGCCCAATAAAAAATATGCATATTAACTATTTCGGCACAGAAAGGGTTATTACTGGGCAGCTTTACTTTTATTTAAGGGGGCTCTATCACCCCAGTACAAATGTGTGTTAAACGTTAGATGAAATTCATGACTATTTTTTTTTTTATCCTAAATTGGTGAAAATTAATATTTCACTTCCAGATAGACTGCGGGTACAGCTCTATTACCGCAGTGTGTAACTCTACCTCCGCTACGCTCCCTTTACCAGCCTCCTCCGATGACGGAGGCTTTCCGCCTGTAAGCTGGAGGGGTCTCATTGGCTGGATATCGATCTCTGCCAATGAGATCACTCCAACCTACAGACAGAAGCCTCTGTCAGGGGAGGAGGCTGGATAGAGGGAGGGGAGTGGGGGTAGCATTACAGACTGCGGTTTATAGAGCTGTACCCACAGTCTATCCAGAAGTGCAGTCTAGAAACGTTAATTTTCACCAATTTAGGATTAAAAATTCCACCTCATCGCTAGCTAATCTAACGTTTAGCAAGCGTTTGTACTGGGGTGATAGATCCACTTTAATGACACACACACAGGCACACATCTATCATTAGTAAATAGCTCTATGGAGAACCAAGTTTCTAGACATTTTGCAAAGCTAAAGCAGTTTATTATTCCAGGAAAGGCAGTGGACACCACGCTCGATTATACTGCGCAGGAGCTCCAGGGAGGTAGGAGATGGGTGCATTGTGGAGGGGGCCCGTGGCACTTTTTGTACCAGGGCCCAGAGGCTTCTAGTTACACCTGATAAATATATAAACAAAAATACACGAAAAGTATTGGCAATCTGAGTTATCATGTTATACCCTTGTATAATATTTCAAATAAAAAAAGAAATTGATTGTCACTTTATGAACCTTATTAAAGCTGCAGTAAACATACCCTTGTGAAACATTGTCTCAATGGCTCTGGTCACATGGACAATTTTCTCCTCACATTACACACCCTAATGGAGCATGTTTCAGCTGGTACATTCTCACAAGTTTCACACAGCTTGGTGTTCAGCGTACAGATCTGTATGTTAGGTCTGTTGACCTCCGTGTCGATTGTTCAAATTGGCAGCTTTGAATGATGCAATGATGTTCAAATGCTCCAATGACTAGCCAACTCACATGTGCATCCTATATAATAATTCACTAGGATGTTTGTCAGAAGCCGTCATGCGCAATAGAGTCTGCCTGAACACACAGAATGCTGGGAGCACGGAATGCTGGGAGTTCTGTGCTGGGATCATTCTGTGCTGAATGCTGGGAGATCTGTGCTGGGAGCATTCTGTGTGGAATGCTGGGAGTTCTGTGCTGGGAGCATTCTGTGCGGAATGCTGGGAGTTCTGTGCTTTCGGGCAGTCTCAACAGTGCATGACTGCGTCGGCAGCAGGACGCAGAGCAGGACCGGCCTCTTAACCCTTTGAGTGCCAGAGGGGTACGCAACGCATTGCACCCGACTGGCACTCAAAGAGTTAACATCACCCGGACCTTGGCCCGTGTACACGGACTTTTAAACTAGTCATACATTAATACATGTTCAACCCCGTATGGGCAAGCTTTATGACATACCTGTGCCTCGCAACCATGAGAGAGAATCACCCAGGGAATGCAAAACATCATAGGTAATAAGTACGGGCAGATTGACATGCACTAAAATGTAGCAGACAAGTCACTCATGAGTTCTTAGCCCAAGTTGATGAAAACTGAGCAATCCAGAACAGAAAGAGTTTTAAAAAGTAATTAAACCAGGCAAGACTTAATAGTACATCTGTTATGTCAATACAAATCCTCTTTAACTCTTTCATTTCTATGTGGCTCAGCACAGACAGAACACATTGGTCAAAGGCTGGATTTACATTTTAGGTGCCCCTAGACAAGGCACACTAGTCTCCCTAAGCCCTACCCAGGTCCACTCAACTGGTCCTCACCTGACCCTCCCACAGAGCCGCACCCTTAACCCTTTGAGTGCCTGAGGGGTACGCAACGCATTGCAAAGGAATGCATTACATACCCCTCTGGCACTCAAAGGGTTAACCAACAAAAAGCAGCCACAAAAAAGCCTTTAATCATGTAATTGCGAGTTATCCAACAAATGTATTTCAGACCATTCTAGTATACACAGAGTTAAAAAATTGCCAGAAAACTGGTATAAAAATTGACAAATAAACTGTTCACCAAAGAACAGTTTTCTGGTGCAGGGCCAATGGGAATGCTGTGGACACACCCACAAATGATAATGTGGGCGTGGTCAGCACAGTTGAGACTCCCTCCAAGAACTGGTGCCCTAAACAGTTGCCTTCTCTGTCTAATGGGGAATCTGGCTCTGATGCTGTCATGAAAACTATTATTATAAGGATCACCTAACATATTGCTATTGATTGCTTATGAGCTCCCCTTGGCTCTTTTTATCACTGTGATGATAAATTAGAAACATCAGCACACGTTTGCCGAGCACCTGTAATAAGCAAATAAAAGAAAACTGCAGCCTAAAGGTCATTGTGATCAATTTATTATTATATTCTTCTAAGTAGATTTATTGAGGAAGACTTCATTAATCGTCAGAAAATAGCAGTGTCGTCAAAGGAAAATGAAAATTAACCCACGGGAAGATAAAGAGATCTCTGACACATTGCTCTAGCCATTTGCTTTGGGATGTGGTGTATGATGAAGGGTCAGAAACGTCTGGGCAAACTGGTATGAACGGAGATGGAGACATTGATTTAGATGGGGCTGATTTAACCCTTTGAGTGCCAGAGGATTACATAACGCATTGCTTTTGCCTCTGGTAATACAGCTTGGAGAAACTGTGGGGCAAACAAACAGTAGCACAATGCAATGTAACATTCTTAACATTTCCATTGTGTTAAAGGGATAGTAATGTTCCAAAATAAAAGTAGCTCTAATTAATCATCATAATATTTGGGCCATGGAGAGTGTTATTTCAATACTGTCAGAGTTGTAGTTCAAGAGTAACTGAATGATAAAGTATCCCACTCCTGCCCCTTTTACCTAGTGTAACACTGCTCACCTCAGATGTGGATTCTGGTCCTGGGACCAAACAGCTCACAGCAAGGGACAATCTTCTTACTGTGATCATAAGGAAAACCCTGCCCCCTTGACAGGTTTTTCAGGTTTTTCCTTATGCTCACTGAAGATTGTCCCTGTCTGTGATCCATCCAGACAGTCTTCCTGCTCTGAGGTGAGTAGTGTTACATCAGTAAAAGGGGCGGGAGGGGGATACTTTATCATTCATTTATTCTTGTTCTATAACTCTGACAGTGTTGAAATGACACTCTCCATGGCCCAAATACTATGAAGATTAATTGGAGCTGCTTTTAATTTGAAACTTTACTATTTTGAAACATTACATTGCTTTTATTTTGAAACATAACTTTAAATATAGCTGTAATGCTTTCAGTGCCAGACAGGCTTCCAATGCATTGTGTCATGGGGCCAATTTCAAGTAGACTTGTTATCCTAAGAAAAATTTATTTTATTTTTCAGAGAACTAAAAATATTCTATTAGACATTTTTCAGAGAAATGAACCTTGATTTGTTGCTGGCACTGTGTGGCATGTTATGCTAATTCCCTGTACAGTACGCTAATGAGCTATGCTCAGAGTCAAACATATTGCTAGCTGTGCTATTAGACATACCCAATGTTTGGGCTGTGTTTAGATTCATTCGTAACACAGTGTGTGGAATATTGGTACAGCACAGTAACTAATTAACATGAAGTTACAGCAGAAAATAAAGGTTACATTTCTCAAAATGATTTATATTACAAACAAATGGCTTACATGAATTTAATTTAAATTTACTTTAACATTATCTAACCTTCTCTTAAGAAAACAGGTTTGCTTTAAATTCTCTTGTACAAATTCTCACTTCGGTGGGAGCAACCTTCTTAACAGGATTTGCATGATTTTTCTTCCCCATTAACTTATCCTACCCCTTTGGTGACAGCTGATAGCAGCCTCTGCATTGGCAGCTTCAGAAGGATGAAGGAGGCAATTCTGGATAGCCAAGTAATTAATTATGTAGGCTATGCTTCCTATTCAGAGAATTCAGCTAAGGAGTACCTAACTACCAAACCAAAAATCTCTAATACGTTTCCTTAAATTAGAAAATGAAAAGCTAAGTATAGAGTGTTTAAGTATATTTAATGAGACAAAACCCTTGTAGAGGACACTTTAAAGAGGATAATTTACCGTGGAAAACAGTGTCTCGATTTGTTTAACAGAAGGGCTTACCTAGTCATATTCCATACATACAATAATAAATTATATCACTTTACTGTGTTTTTGTTTGTTTTTGCATTTAAAATCTGCTGTAGTCTATAAATGGACATTCTACTGCTATACAATGTGTGCATGGTCCTTTAAAATCACAAGTGTCTCTCTCTCTCTCTTTCTCTCTCTAGGGATCAAGTCGGCCTGCTCATGAGTCCAAAGGGCCATGTAAACATTTAAAATGAGCCCATTCATTTATAAACTACATCAGAATTTGAATGAAAAAAATCCAATATTTAGAGTTGCCTGACTGCTGCATGGGTGGCATCTATCTAAGTAAAACATTCTGTTAAACACATTAGTAGCCACTTATTCCAAGTGAATATTTCCCATTTAAAAAATATAGGTTTTCCAAGTGGTTGACGTAGTTTCCATTTAAAAGAAAACATAAGAGGAAATGTGAAAAGATTCTTGGAGTGTTAAAAGACATTTCTCTACAAACTGGCTCCACCAAGAAAAAAACAACTAATAATATTAATAAACACCCTTATCAGCAAAATTAAGTATCTTGAGGCTAAACATACCAGAGCATTGTAGTAGGAAGATTATATACCCTTGTCAGAGACCAGAGATGAACATGCACAAATTTTCTCTGCAAAATTAACAAACTTTTCAATGGTGTAATATATTCCCAGTACTTACATGGCAATACATGTAGAAAAAGTTTAAAGGGATAGTAATGTTTCAAAACAAAAGCAGCTCCAATTAATCTTCATAGTATTTGGGACATGGAAAGTGTTATTTCAATACTGTCAGTTGACAGTGAAAGTCCTCTCCTCTTTATCACCTCTTTATCACCGCTTAGTGAATCTCCCCCCAGGTTTTGTCCCAAACAGAGAAGATAATAACATTAAAATTGTTACTCTTTTATTTGTGTCTGGGATCTAGGGGGCTAAATAGCATTATAAGTCTTTACACCACCCCTTTGACCAGCCTTAGGAACTACTCCTTTATTTGGGTCTGGAACCTCTGGGGCTGGACAGTATTTTAAGTCTTTACTCCTCTTTAGTCCCCTTTGGCCAGACTTAAAATAAATAGTTACCTCTCTGACCCTTTCTTGATTAATAATGGCACTTGGCAGGGTTGCCCACTATCACCTATTATTTGTATCCTATCAGTAGAGCCTTTACTGAATAAGATTCAAAATCATTTCAGGTCTTCTTCTTAAAAAAGGGGAAACAAAATTAGCTATTCCATCTCAGATACTTCGCTTCCCTCTCTGATGTGTTTTCTTGATGACTATAGCAGAATATCTAGGTTTAACATTTATTTTCAAAAATCAGAAGTCCTAAATCTTTCCATTCCACTTCTTAAAGGAGATAACCTACAAATTAGGTTCCCATTTAAATGGTCTAGTGAGAAGCTATTTGGGTCTATTTATATCTCAAGACCTGGAAAGCATTGTACAACTCAATCTTAGTGAGGAACTCACTAAGTGGGACAAATCATTTATTTCCTGGATAGTCAGGAGTAACTTTTTGAGTGCCAGATGGCTAAGCAACACATCATTTGGATGGCACGTGAATAGTTAATTACATAAACAAATGGTTATGGAGGAGCAAAGCTGAACTGAATGCAGAACATATAATTGTGACTGCTCTGTATAAAAATACTGACATCCTGTACTCATCTTATAGTGGCCTTGTCCATCAAAGACACATTTAATATGTTTTAGTATGTTTTACAGAGAATGAAAATATATAATAACTAGTTGAACAGCCCGTTAAACAGGCCACAGTGCCACTACCACCCGGTCGCGGGGCAGTCACGAGCAGTAGAGACTGCCCACGGCACGGCTGATACAGAGCTGGATGCTCCGTCGGAGCGCCCAGCTCTGTATCAGCCGCGGCGCGGACAGTGTCTACTGCGCATGTCGTGGCGTTACACACAATTTAGCAAATTATTATATAGGATATGTGGGCTAGTATTTTTTCTGTAAAATAAATATTTTCTGATAAAACAACTTTTATGTTTTAGTGGCAAAATGTGGTATTTTATGCTAATTGCCATCAGAATTAGGCCTGTTCAAGAATTAGGTCTGTTCAAGGTAAAACTCATCACTTACTGTAATTTTAGAAATGTTCCAATATGTGGACTCTTCCTAGATTCATTCATAGCACAGTGTGTGTGTGTGTGTGTGTGTGTGTGTGTGTGATAATATTGCCCTAGCACAGAAGCAAATTAGCATGAAGTGCCACAATGTGCCACCAGTAAATCATAGTTGATATCTCAAAAACTGTTTATATTACAAACAAATGGCTACAGAGACATATATGAAGCATTTAATCGCCTTTAAAATTACCTAAACGTGTATTAACCCTTTGAGTGCCAGAGGTGTATGCAAGGCAGGCCTACTTGAACCCCTTGGAAGCAGTACATTGCTTTGTAAAAGCTTTGGAAATGTTTCCTTTCAATCCAAGGAATTAAACGGCTCCTAAAAAAAATTGCAACATTTGGGACTCTTTATAGAACTCTAGCAGGGCCCTCAGAAGTTTTTAAAACAGCGCTGGTGATAGATCAACTCGTTTGTTAAAGGGTAAACTGCCACTTGCAATTATCGGTCCTCAGCAAATGCATCCTTCCCACTAGTGATTTAGATTAATTGCATTCTATTAAATGCCAATAAACAAACCTCAGTTTGAATGAGCCTCCTGCCAAAACCCAGCATTGCCATTTATTATTGCCACGAGGACACAATCCAAAGCACCAGAAACAAGTCTACTGTAATATATAGCTTTTTAAAAATGAATCATTTGCCATAATGTTAGATATAATGACAGCCTTTATTAAAAAGGAAATTATATTTCATCTGGATTTTTTTTAACATTTTATGGCCAGGGCTTAGAAAGTGGACTTTAGAAAAAAGTAATAAAGAAAGTCGATAGTAGTGCACTAACAATTACCCCCCACTTACATTGCTATCCTAATGGCACTCTATGGAGTTTAGCCTTGTGCCTTTGCTTAAGGAATAACATCTGCAATCAGTATTGGATGTCATATCCATGGAGGTAGACATGACAGTTGCTAGCAAGACCACAGGACACAAACTCTGCATACTGCACATGACAGTCTTAAATGGATAGTAATATTTCAAAATAATTGCAGCTCCAATTATTCTTTATAGTTTTTGGGCCACGTAGAGCGGTATTATCATTCTCTACAATGTGTAGTTCCAGGGTAACCTAATTATAAAGTGTCCCCCTCCTGCCCCTTTTACCTATTGTAAACAGCCTCCCCTCAGACGTGGAATCTGGTTGCTTGACTGGACAGATCACAGCAAGGGACAATCTTCTGGCTGTGAGCATAAGGAAAACCCTGCCCCCTTGAAAGCACAGGACAGGTTTTTTCCTTATGCTAACAGAAGATTGTCCCTTGCTGCGATCCATCTGGACAGTCTTGCTATGCATCTTTACATAGGGAAAAGGGGAGTAAGTATGACATCCAGGATTGACTGCAGATGTAATCCCTTGAACAAAGGGGATAACTAAAACTTCCCTTTGATTTAAGTGGACACAAAAGGCAAATAGGGGCACTTCATTATATGCAAGATGTCTGTTTACATAACATCATTTTGATTTATCCAAATTGGTAAAAAAAAAAAAAAAATACAGACTGCTTCAGCCAAAATGAGTTTTATCAACCTTCACAAGTCTACTTTTTATTAAACTTTTGATATATTTTTATATAACACTAGTTGAAGAGCTGGTTACACGAGCCACAGGGCCACTGCCAGCCGGTCGCGGGGCAGTCATGCACAGTAGAGACTGCCTGCGCCGCGGCTGATACAGAGCTGGATGCTCATCCAGCTCTGTATCAGCCGCTGTGCGGGCAGTCTCTACTGCGTATGACTGCAGTACACCCAGCAATCTTTACTGCACATGACTGCAGCACGCCCAGCAGTCTCTACTGCACATGACTGCAGCACGCCCAGCAGTCTCTACTGTGCGCATGACTGCAGCACGCCCAGCAGTCTCTACTGCACATGACTGCAGCACGCCCAGCAGTCTCTACTGCACATGACTGCAGCACGCCCAGCAGTCTTTACTGCGTATGACTGCAGCACGCCCAGCAGTCTCTACTGCGTATGACTGCAGCACGCCCAGCAGTCTCTACTGCGTATGACTGCTGCACGCCCAGCAGTCTCTACTGCACATGACTGCAGCACGCCCAGCAGTCTCTACTGTGCGCATGACTGCAGCACGCCCAGCAGTCTCTACTGCACATGACTGCAGCACGCCCAGCAGTCTCTACTGCACATGACTGCAGCACGCCCAGCAGTCTCTACTGCGTATGACTGCAGCACGCCCAGCAGTCTCTACTGCACATGACTGCAGCACGCCCAGCAGTCTCTACTGTGCGCATGACTGCAGCACGCCCAGCAGTCTCTACTGCACATGACTGCAGCACGCCCAGCAGTCTCTACTGCACATGACTGCAGCACGCCCAGCAGTCTCTACTGCGTATGACTGCAGCACGCCCAGCAGTCTCTACTGCACATGACTGCAGCACGCTCAGCAGTCTCTACTGCACATGACTGCAGCACGCCCAGCAGTCTCTACTGCACATGACTGCAGCACGCCCAGCAGTCTCTACTGCACATGACTGCGTCATTACACACATTTTAGCAAATTATTATATAGGATTTTTTCCATTGAGTGAACTGTTGGGAGATCAGGAAGGGGTGAGATTGCTTCCCCTGATGCATTAGCCAGTGACTACAGGATTCCTCAATGCCTGGAAACCTTCAGTGATAGTATCCACATTTATATTATGTAAACAGACACATTGTATTTATTGAAGCTCCCCCATTTGTCTTTTGTGTGCACTTTTTATGGATGTAGTTCTCTCTTGTTTTTTAGAGGAACCGATTTATCTAGCGGGAGACACTTTATATCTGAAATTAGCTCATCTGTGTGAGTGGCCTTCTTGTGTTTTCATTCATTTAAGTAGTGTTCTTAAAGGAGCAGTAAACTTTTTTTATAAAAAAATATATATTGTAGGGATTTTCCTATTGAGTAAAATAAGGGTACTCCCACTGCCAACATACTTATATTTCCAGAGTTATTACAGTGTAAACCCATGTTTTTTTACATTAGCAGTGCCCTTTAGTGATCAAATTCTAATTAGATTTCCTGTTAGATTCTAATGGAGAGGACAGTCAGAAAAGTCAGTGACATACAGTTCTCCATAGAATGTGATAGAAACTGCTGAGTCACTTCCTGTCAGTTAGAACTATCAGGAAGTAAACACAGTAAATTCACTTCCTGATTATTTAAACTGCTATAAATTTTGAATAAAACATCTGACAGCGATGGGAGTGACCTTGTTTTATTCGTCAGGAAATGCTTTGTAAAATATGTTTTCATAAATAAAAGTTTACTGCTCCTTTAACCAGTTGAAAGCTAGAGTGTAAAGCATCAGAAACCTCTATAGCATTCAAGGGGTTCAAATCCAAATTTAGAGCAATGAAAATTTGGGGAATTATTTTCCCCTATAGAACACGTCTGCTCCAGAATTTCTTTTATGGATAATTCCCTTGGTTTGCTGCATAAAACTTCATTCCGAATCACACTAATTCTGTGTTTACACTGAAACTATTTGGTATAATTTTTATATGTGATGGAATTGATAGTATGAACATATTTCACATTTACGGATTTTTACATACAATGGAGGAACAATTTATTTCTACCAGCATCCTCTCTTCTCAATAAAAACTGCAAGTACAAAAAAGCACAGAAAACACAACTACCTGTGATAAGTGTACAACAACATTAGGATTCATGAGAAACAGATAACATTGTAGATACATTAATCCCTTAAGGACTGGAAAGGTAGGCAATGTAATGTATTGCACATCACTCTGTTCCTAAGGTTAAAGCACTTTCAAAGCTACAATACTGCATGCTGCCTTGACATGTGACTTGTGCTATAACAGTCTCCTGTCTGACCAGCCATATACAACATAATGATACCTAATGCGTGCATTTTTCATATGCTATTTTAGCTGTGATAATATTGCCAATGGGAACAAGTCCTTAGTGCAGTGGTTCCTCAGCTGAGGGTATGCCCTCCCTGATGGGGGAATAAGGCTTTCAAATGATATGTGTACATTTCAAAGGGTTGCTATATATTTATTTTAAATGATAGATTCGATAGATAGATAGATAGATAGATAGATAGATATGAGATAGATAGATAGATAGATAGATAGATAGATAGATAGATAGATAGATAGATAGAAATGAGATAGATAGATAGATAGATAGATAGATAGATAGATAGATAGATAGATAGATAGAAATGTATGTGGGAGAAAAAATATGTATAATAAAGTATTTTCTTCAAAAATATATTACTAAATACATAAAATGCTAATTATTTAGAAATATACCTGTAAAATGTTACACTTATTTTAACGAAGGTTTTGTGGAAACCAAATGGGGGGGGCAAAAAGTTTGGGATCCACTGCCTTAGTGATTCAGCACATACACAAAAAAATAATCATTAGACGTGTTGATGTATCTAATGCCCACAGGACATACAGAAACACAAAAGTAATATTTATGATCAACACAAACAAGTTGCTGGGGAACTGCTGAGCAAAAAACAATAGGGTCATTCAGTAAGACTAGAGAAAAGGCACTTTTGACTAAAACAAGGCAAGGATGTTCTACAGTAAGGGCAGTAAGTGTGTAGAACTCACTGCTCTGGGAGACTGTGTTGGCAGATACCGTATTGGATACTTTTCGGACTCAGATAAGTTAATTGTGACAGTTAGCTACAATGCAGATTGAATGTTCTTCCAGTGTGATATTTGACTGCATTTTGATGTCAGAAAGTAATTTTACTCACTGAGAGCATGATTGGAAGTGGCTACAATGCTTGTTTGTTTTTGCCTTCCTCCTCATAAATAAAAAACAAGTGTTTCATGGCAAAGGCTTAATTTGATGGACACATGCCTTTTTTCAACATCATCAACTATGTTACTATGTTAAAATAACACAAAAGCTGACGGTGAGGATTGTCGATGTATTATTTCTGTAAAAGAAAATGTTTGCCTACTGACCACTTAAGATGATAACCAGTATAAAAGGTAGATGAAATAAGAGGAATGAGAGTTAATTTCCCTTACAATTAATATAGAAAATGGGAACAATGTCAGTGTCATGGAAGACTGAACATTTTCCAGGCACACAAATGACTTCTTCTTGGATCCACATAAGTGATAGGTCCCAACTTTCACATTTATAGCAGAGAACACCTTGTCAAACTCAAGATGTCTTTAAATGCCGATACAGAAGGAATTTCTCTTCCAATGGATCCATTAGGAGGAATTCATGAATACATTAAGAATGGATTGTGAATTAGTAATATTATAACTTCAATGAGATGTGTCAAAACAGGTTTTTATTATTCAACCTTTTACTCACTAGAGAGAACAATAAAACTCGTTATCAATCAATGGAGGTTGTGTTGCTGATCTTGGTTCCAAACACTATGATGTTGAATCTCAGCCTGATTCACATTCTGTCTGACCTCGGTTAATGATCTTTTTCCCAGTGTGTCAGTTACTTATATGTAAAGAAGAGATTATATCAGTCTTTAACCCACTGTATGCCAGATACATCTCCGTCATATTGCTGCTAAGTGTATTGGAAATGTTACTAAAGTCTAAGGGATTTAACTATTTCTTCTCTCTCTGCCAACACATGATGTCTACAAAATAGCAACATAAAATAGATGTTTTCTGGGGCCATATTAGTAAAGATATAAAGGTGCAATTCTGGGGCAAACAAACTGTGCCAGAGGGGAGAAATAATAATTGCCAAAATTAAAAATGACTTAAGTAGGGCTTTTAACCCCTAGAATGCTTCTCAATGCATTGGAGACCATCTAAAGCATTCAGGGGTTAAAAAGCCAGGTTAAATCAACAGGGATTTTATTTGCGCCCCACTCAGATGAAATTGACGTGTCCCAGAATTGCTCTTTTTGTGTGCAAAATTTTCTAACCCTTTGAGTGCCAGAGTGGTATGCAACACATTGCGCTGTAATGCATTATATACCTCTCTGGCACTCAAAGGGTTAATTTTGGAAGACGACTGAACAACTAATTATGGATTTCTTCACAATCATTCACTTTTCTTTGACCCCCTGTGTGCTGCCCTCTTGAGGAAAATCATGGAAGATTTGGAGCTACACAAAATGAGACTCATATTTTATATAAAAATGTCCAACATACCCTCCAACTGACTTGAACTAATTTAAACTTTTTTTTTTCAAAGATACGACTGCTGGATGAATCTTTCCAGAGTTATCAGTTTAACCTCTTCCTTTTGTTTTTCTGTTGCATTCTATGAGAGAGGTGAGTCACCGATCATCAGTTCTCTACAGAATGTGACAGAAACTGCTGAGTCACTTCCTGTCAGTTTGAAGGGTCAGAAAGTAATGATGCTTTTATTCACTTCCTGACAGTGTGAAGTTATAACTTTTGAAGACAATAACTTCCAGCAGGTAAATCCTTATAATATATAGGTTTTCATTTAAAAAAAATGCACTGCTTCTGTAAAATAACGGATGTATTGGCTGCATGATATTTCCAATGATTGCATCACAAAATGACTAAAGATCACCAACCCACCACCTCTCCATTAATCTGCAGTTTCACATCACACCATAAAACACAAACTTCTGGATCTATCCTCCCCTTTTCTTCCCCTTTCTGCTGTTAATTATACTCCATTGGGCCTTACGTATAAAAGCAAAGTGGAGCAATTTTGAGGCAAACCAAATTTACAACATGGGCCGCATAATTCTTACATTTTCCATTGATTTAAATTGGGCTTTTACACCTCTTGAATGCTAGAGAAGTCTCCAATACATAGTACATAGTACATAGTAAATTAGGTTGAATAAAGACACAAGTCCATCAAGTTCAACCTTCTCCTCATACCCCAGTAACTGAGAATGATATAGGTTTCCTGCTACCAATTAAGTTAGTCTTTATCATACCTTCCTGATCAGCCTACTGATAAACAGTATAACTCTGTATGTTCTCTTTTGAAAGAAATGTATCTAATTGTCTCTTAAATGTTTCCATTGTATCTGCCATAATCACCTCCTTGGGCAAGGAATTCCACAATTTAACAGACCTTACTGTAAAAAACCCCTTCCTCTGCTGAAGTCTAAACCTCCTTTCCTCTAATCTCAAGGGGTGTCCCCTGGTCACCTGATCAGGCCTTGGAATAAATAGCTCACCGCAGAGATCCTTGTATTGACCTCTTCTACAATGTGATAAGGTGTCCTCTTAGTCATCTTTTCTCTAGAGTAAATAAACCAAGTTTGTCTAGTCATTCTTCATACGTCAAGTCCTCCATTCCCTTAATTAATTTTGTTGTTCTTCGCTGTACCCTCTCTATTTCTAGTATGTCCTTTTTCAGAACTGGTGCCTAAAACTGCACTGCATACTCAAGGTGAGGTCTTACCAATGATTTGTACAATGGCAAAATAATGTTATCCACTCTTGCGTCAATACTTCTTTTTATGCAAGACATGATTTTGTTTGCCTTTGCTACTGCTGTTTGACACTGGTCACTGTTTCCAAGTTTGTAGTTGACAAGGATACCAAGGTCTTTCTCTAGCAATGAGTCCTATAAAATGATTAGTTACTTGTTGAGGCTCTTATATCATTCCCTGCTCCATTGTATATACTGATGCAAAGAAAGTGTTTAAAACTTTTGCTTTTTTTCCTTATCCTCACTAATCAACTCACCCATCTCATTTTTGAAAGGTCCAAAACATTCCCTCTTAAGTGTTTGCTATTTATATATTTGAAAAACTTTTGGATTGGTCATGCTTTCCCTTGCAATTCGGGTTTCATTATCTATTGTTGCTACCTTGGAGACTAGCATTCATGGGTTAAAAAGTCCTATTTAAATCAATGTAACATTTTATTTTACCACTAAGGCCCAGTTCATTAGCTCCAGATTTGCACCTGTTTGCTTGAATACATAAGGTTGTGTCTCTTTCCAAATAACCCTTGAAAATTAACATTATTGGGGAGATTCATTAAAATATATCTAAGGCCAAAAAAATCATGGGTTCAGTGTGCTGTTTGCTCTAGATCATATGTATAAATATGTTTTAGATGAGTTTTATACAAACCTAGTAAGTGTAATTAGAAGTCTCAGTCTTTTCTGTGACTTTTGTCCTAGCATTGTGGCATTGTCTGCATATCTTTTACACAAACTGACATTACTATGATTATGCCAAGGAGATGATGGCAGACAAATGAGGGGAAAAGATAATTTTAAGATGTGAATATTTTTATACATTGTCTGAGACAAAATTATTACATTAGCCACAGCCACAAATTATGTAGTAAAATTGTTTTGGAGCAAAGGCACAAAGAAGGAATTTTTATGCACAAACACATTTATACATAAGTGCAGCCAATTTTAATGTCAGTATACCAGTGATACCAATTATTATTGGTTTAAGGTATCCTAGGAGACTAATATACCACCTATCCCACCAAAAATTCCTCCTCCTATGCTACCTAACCCACGACCTAAGGATGTAATTAATTTTTCCATTTTAGAGAAGACATTTTCAAGGGACTTACAAAGAATACAGATGTGTTTGTGTCGCTGTTAAACATCTTCCCTAGTGACGTTAATATTTCTGGCTGATGTTAATATGATTAGATTTATTGTGATTATGAACATGACGGTTACTGGATTAGACTAATTTTTTAACATATGCTGTTAAACAACATACAGATGGATTTAAAAAGAAACTGGTATAGTTCTGGAACCAACCAACCACAACATTCTAATACAAATGTTATCTTTAATTTAAAGGGATAGTAATACTTCGTTTTATCTTTATTTTATTTTGTAGGCATTAAAAAAACATGAAGAACGATATAAGTCTTATCTCTCAAACCTTTATGGTATTCACAAGCAAAGTTTCCCCTCCTGCCCCTTTTACCTAGTGTAAGCCATGTCTTCTCAGATGCAGAATAAAGTCCATAGACCAGACAGATAACAGAAGGGGACAATCTTCTTCCAGAAAAATGAAAGCCCTGCCCCCCTTGACAAGTTTTTCAGGTTTTTCCCTTATCTTAATTGAAGATTGTCCCTCTCTGCAGTCTACCTGGACGCCTCCCTTCTGATCTGGCTGAACAGTGTTACATCAGTAAAAGGGGCGGGAGGGGATACTTTGTCATTGAATTACCCTTGAACTACAACTCTGACAGAATTGAAATAACACTCTCCAAAGTCCAAATACTATGATTAATTAGAGCTGCTTTTATTATGAAACATTACTATCCCTTTAAGTAGGGCTTAGAACTTCTTGGCTGAGATTCACTAAACGGTGATAAAGAGGTGATGAAGTGGAGATGACTTCTACAGTTTATCACTTCTCCAGTTCCTATGTTATTCTATGGAGTGAATCTCCCTCCTTGAATGCTAAAGATGACTCCAATGCATTGCTAATCTATGCATTGGAGAGCTCTCTAGCATTCAAGAGTTTAAATCAATGGACATTTTTAAACATAGAGAACACAGAGCACCAAAAGCTCATTTGCAACATTTATTAGACATACAATACATTCAAAATCACAAAAAAAAAAAATTAAACAATAAAAACAGTCATTAAACCCCTAAAGGACCCTTGATGGTTCTGGCTGCCTAATGTAGGGATGAGGTCCCATTAGCTCCCAGAGTTTGAATGGTCCTCCACTCTCCCAGTGATGTATGCTTACACTACAGATTCTTGAGAAATGGCGCATCAGTGCAGTTTACGCTTGCAGCTCACCAGATATCCAATTGACTGTTAGCTCATCAACAAGATTAAAGCAATCTTGGTCTGGCTCCTTAGTGCTGCTGCTCGTTCCACTCCTATACCCTGTTTTCACACGAGTGGGTCCAGACACTCTCCCAGTCTCCAAACAAAGTACTGCTCCCCTTGCAATCAACCATTTCCTCTACCACTTCATCGGGATGCTTGAGATTAGAGAACTCCAAAAATGGTGGGTCTTCTTTTTAAACTATCATTAGACAATCAGAATGTGTGCAGTTTTGATCCGGATTATTGAGATAAGATATTCTCAATTTTGGGAAAAAATCATTAAATAGTTACAATCTGTAGTGTTATTTGGTGATACACTTGTTTTGCGGTATCAACATCTTATATTAATATATATATAATATATATAATAATATATATATTAGTGTAAAAGCCCGTGTACACGGGCCAAGGTCCGGTGAGGTAAAGAGGCCAGTCCTGCTCTGTGTACTGCCGCCGCCTCACTGGCGGGGCACGCAATGCAGTCATATGCAGTAGAGACTGCCCGAACGCACAGAATGCTCCCAGCACAGAACTCCCAGCATTCTGTGCGTTCGGGCAGTCTCTACTGAGCATGACTGCATCGGACAAACATTCTGGCCTTTTTTATTATAGGATATACATCTCCACCAGTGAAGTTAATATTTCTGGTTGGTGCCAGTATGCTTAGATTTATTTCAACTATGAACATGGTTAATATTGAATTGGTCTAATTTGTTTAACATGTGGTGTAAAACAACATATGGACGCATTTTCAAAAGAAAAGTGGTATAGTTCACCAGTTGCTCCATAGGAAACCTTACACATTCCCAATTTTCTCATTGAACTGGTTCATTTAGTTCCATTTAGAGAGAGGTTTTACTGGGGGCGGGGAGATGCACTAGGGGGCGATAAAGAGGTGATAAAGAGGAGATATATTTTCCATTGATATCACTTTTCCAATTTCTATGTTATTCTAAAAGATTAGAGTTGGTACTGTGAAATACAGGAGGCAAATATAGTCAATTTGGTACCTTTATTGACTAACTAGGCAGATTTAGGATGCAAACTTTCAAGACCACTTAGGTCTCTTCCTCAGGCATGTTATACATATAAATATGAAATCATCTCTCTTAAATACAAGTACACATTGCATTGTTTGGAATGGACATCAGATAAGATCAACTCAGTCCAGACCCAGATTATTTGATCAGTCAATGGTAAAGAAGTGTGATATAAATTGCAGTCATCCTCTGGAAGTGTCAAAGATATTTACACTCCTAATGGGACTCTTGTAAAGGCTAATCCACAATGTGACAATGGGACAGAAATTCCCTTCCCTGTTCAGGCCATTCTTTAAAGTATTAAACTGGAGCATTAATTTAACTTCTCATATTCTTCTGTCCTTCTGAGTGCAAAACAGTCCCATCAGTACAGTTTAATGTTCCTGACACTGTGTCCATTTGCACTGTATTAGTATCAATGGTATATTGACAGTATTCATGTGTGTGTGTCAATAAGGGGTCATTTTCTGATCTTGCATTGTGTTAGTGTTGATGGTATATTGACAGTATTCATGTGTGTGTGTCAATAAGGGGCCATTTTCTGATCTTGCATTGTATTAGTGTTGATGGTATATTGACAGTATGCACTAAGATGAATTTGCTATCATATTCCAGTGAATACACCACGCACACGCTGACATTGCCATGAATCTACCATGCCTTCATCATGTTTACAGTTTTGCACTGACTACTTTCTCAAGTGCTCATTTACATATTGAAATGCAGATTAATAAGCCATTGTCATATTTATATGGGTGTGTTTATATATGAATGTGGCATATCGTCACATGCATGAAGCTCCTCTACCTGCCTTTGTTGTTGGAGTTCACAGTCCCAGCATACCTCTTACACTTCAAATGGCCAAAGGGGGATACTTTTGTTTTCGGTAGTGTTGCTGGGGGTGTGGCTGGTGGGTGGGGAATTACCAAGAATTTTCAGTTGATTTCATGAACGACTGACACCTCTTTGTGTAAGTGAATAAATGGTTTAGCGCAAAACCAGAGTATTTTATTTATACAGACAACTGTATAAACACAGATACTGAAGCATAGTCAAGCATCAATGGCCAAAGGGAATTTTTAGGTTACTTTATGACCTGTTGACTTTTATGAAATTTAAAAAAATATGTTGATCTTCTTCTAAATTATTTTAATTTGCCATTCTAATTTATAAACACAGGTACTGAAGGTTAGGCAAACCGTAATATGAGTTGTATCGCTGTGGAGCAATGTGATACACATATATATACCACACAGTCTGATCTCCTAAACACAGGGACACCAGGGTGATACACTTATATACACACCACACAGTATGATCTCCTAAACACAGGGACACCAGGGTGATACACTTCTATACACACCACACAGTCTGATCTCCTAAACACAGGGACACCAGGGTGATACATTTATATACACACCACACAGTCTGTTCTCCTAAAAACAGGGACACCAGGGTGATACACTTATATACACACAGTCTGATCTCCTAAACACAGGGACACCAGGGTTATACACTTCTATACACACCACACAGTCTGATCTCCTAAACACAGGGACACCAGGGTGATACACTTCTATACACACCACACAGTCTGATCTCCTAAACACAGGGACACCAGGGTGATACACTTATATACACACCACACAGTCTGATCTCCTAAACACAGGGACACCAGGGTGATACACTTCTATACACACCACACAGTCTGATCTCCTAAACACAGGGACACCAGGGTGATACATTTATATACACACCACACAGTCTGTTCTCCTAAAAACAGGGACACCAGGGTGATACACTTATATACACACAGTCTGATCTCCTAAACACAGGGACACCAGGGTTATACACTTCTATACACACCACACAGTCTGATCTCCTAAACACAGGGACACCAGGGTGATACACTTCTATACACACCACACAGTCTGATCTCCTAAACACAGGGACACCAGGGTGATACACCTCTATACACACTGCAATATCCACAAGATACACTTATATACACACCACACAGTCTGATCTCCTAAACAGAGTGACACCAGGGTGATTCACTTATATACACACCACACAGTCTGATCTCCTAAACACAGGGACAACAGGGTGATACACTTATATATGCACCACACAGTCCGATCTCCTAAACACAGGGACACCAGGGTGATACACTTATATACACACCACACAGTCTGATCTCCTAAACACAGTGACACCAGGGTGATTCACTTATATAAACACCACACAGTCTGATCTCCTAAACACAGGGACACCAGGGTGATACACTTATATACACACCACACAGTCTGATCTCCTAAACACAGTGACACCAGGGTGATTCACTTATATAAACACCACACAGTCTGATCTCCTAAACACAGGGACACCAGGGTTATACACTTCTATACACACCACACAGTCTGATCTCCTAAACACAGGGACACCAGGGTGATACACTTCTATACACACCACACAGTCTGATCTCCTAAACACAGGGACACCAGGATGATACACTTCTATACACACCACACGGTCTGATCTCCTAAACACAGGGACACCAGGGTGATACACCTCTATAAACACCACACAGTCTGATCTCCTAAACACAGTGACACCAGGGGGATACACTTATACACACCACACAGTCCGATCTCCTAAACACAGGGACACCAGGGTGATACACTTATATACACACCACACAGTCTGATCTCCTAAACACAGTGACACCAGGGTGATTCACTTATATAAACACCACACAGTCTGATCTCCTAAACACAGGGACACCAGGGTGATACACTTATATACACACCACACAGTCTGATCTCCTAAACACAGTGACACCAGGGTGATTCACTTATATAAACACCACACAGTCTGATCTCCTAAACACAGGGACACCAGGGTTATACACTTCTATACACACCACACAGTCTGATCTCCTAAACACAGGGACACCAGGGTGATACACTTCTATACACACCACACAGTCTGATCTCCTAAACACAGGGACACCAGGATGATACACTTCTATACACACCACACGGTCTGATCTCCTAAACACAGGGACACCAGGGTGATACACCTCTATAAACACCACACAGTCTGATCTCCTAAACACAGTGACACCAGGGGGATACACTTATACACACCACACAGTCTGATCTCCTAAAAACAGGGACATCAGGGTGGGAAAGAGGGACAGAGGGAATTAGGTCTCAAAGAGGGACTGTCCTGACTACAGAGGGAAACTTGAGGGGTGTGGAGGTTGGAGATGTTGAGATCTTCCTATAGATCTCTATGGAGGCAGAGGACTGTTTGTAGTCTCTGCCCACCTGTAACCCCTTTCAGTGCCATTGCAAACCCTGTGGTAGAGAAAAGGTTATAACACTGAAATCCTCTACCCAATGAAACAGCTGTTACTGCACTATTAAATATAACAATCAATAGTGTGATGCATACAGAACAGTGTGATACATCAATTGTAAAGCACTGCGTACACTTGTGGCGCTATATAAATAAACATATTAATTCATATGCCAATTATTATAACACTGTTTCTGCTCACATACATAAGAGTGGATGTCCTCATCCCAATGCAATATTCACAAGACATTTACTGTACAGATTTACCTTTACTGTAATCTATCTTGATTGTTTTCCCTTAGGTGCTCTAGAGCTCATACAGCTTGTTAGCTTGTGTCAGATGATCGTCACCTCGGGTCAGTGTTCTTCTCTCCTGCTCATTGCTACCTTTGTCTTTCCTGGTGAAGGCGTGGAAAGAAGCAGCAACTGGGACAGAAGAACGTCAATCCGACACATGTTGAAACGCTGTGGGAGCTCCGCAGCTCCAAGAAAGATTACAGTAAGGATAAACGTCTTCTGGATATTACAGTTGAATGATGACATCTACTGCTATTTATGTGGGAGTCATGCTAATTGGCCATATGTGTCACACAATATGTATTAGTACTGTAACAGCCGTTTAGATGGGTACAGGATTTCAGTGTGCACTCATTATGATACTGAAAGGGTTAGGGAGCAATGCTATTTGTCGTGCTGAAGTCTGAGCGGATCCTCTCTGCTCCTTACACTTGGCAAGTGGGAAAGCAGACAATGTGCTCAGGTGGCGATGTGTGAGGGGGGCCATACCTTATACATCTCCAGCAACATGACAACCCTGCATGCCAATGTATAAATTCTTACACCGTCCCTTTGCATACTTAATTCTTAGTCTATATGATAGTGCGTGCCTCTAGTGCCAGACACACATGGCTATAGCATCGAACCATAGTGCATTATTTCCCTGGTGTCACAGAGTACACATTTAAAGGGACAGGAATATATGTCCCAAATTCAAAGGACAGGCTGTCCCATGATGGACCCATGACGTGCCAGGAAGTGCCATGAAGGACCCGTGACATGCCAGGACCATCATGGGACAACTTCCATAAAGGACCAGTGATGGTTCTGGCACGTCATGGATTTCAGGGCTCCCTGTGTGGATGCACAACGTTCGGGGAGCCCTGAATCGGATCGGATTTTAAAAAATGCTCCGTAATCCTTAAAGGGATAGTAATGATTCATAATAAAAGCAGCTCTAATTAATCGTCATAGTATTTGGGACTTGGAGAGTGTTATTTCAATTCTGTCAGAGTTGTAGTACAAGAGTAATTGAATGATAAAGTACCCACCCCTTTTGCTGATGCAACACTGCTCAGCCAGAGCAGAAGGGAGGTGCCCAGGTAGACTGCAGAGAGGGACAATCTTCAATTAGCATAAGGGAAAAAGCTGAAAAACCTGTCAAGGGAGGCAGGCTTTTCATTGTTCTCACAGTAAGAAGATTGTCCCTTGCTGTTATCTGTCTGGTCAAGCAACCAGATTCCACATCTGAGGTGAGCAATGTTACACTAGGTAAAAGGGGCGGGAGGAGGAAACTTTATCGTTCAATTACTCTTGAACTACAACTCTGATAGTATTGAAATAACTCTCTCCATGGTCCAAAATGAAGATTAATTGGAGCTGCTGTTTTTGTGAAACATGTTATCCCTGTAAGTGCCAGCCACATACACGAGCAGCTCGTCCAACAAAAAAAACACCAATTTATTTATTTATTAACAATAAATCACAACCTGGCACATTAAAGCCTTATATTTAAAATTACCCAGAACAACAATGCATATAGGGAGGGTTTTTTTAATGGCAAAGATAGTGGAATTTAATTACGGCTATATAATTAAGTATATATCAAAAGAAAACATATTCTATCCTGACAAAAAAAAAACTATTTTGTATGAGTATAATGAAAAGATGAAGGTGTGCTAAACCAACGCATACCAGAAACCTGCAAATTTTCACAGTCATAAAGGTGAACATAGCCCAGTCTTTAAGGGATTCAAGGGTTAATTATGCGTATAAGGTGGTTCATTGCAGTACAGATTACTTTCACATAGTAATGCCGTGTGCCAGGAATTTTTTAATAACAGTTTATTGAACCAGAACAGTATAATAATCAGTTAGGTAGGAGGATTCCTTCCTATCTAATTCTTCAGAAACAAATTGGACTTTAAAAGCGCTTGTAAAAATTTAAGAACAAGGATTCAGATTAGGCCTGCCTTACCTGCTTTCTGTCTCTACGGCTAGGAAAGTCACTCTATGGGGCAGTATGTTCAAAGGGGGAGTGGAGGAATTCTGGAGCAAACCATTTGCACTATTGGAGAGAACTAACATTCAAGGCGTTAAAATACCCATTTAAAGGGATAGCAATGTTTCATAATAAAAGCAGCTCTAATTAATCATCATAGTATTTGGACTTTGGAGAGTGTTATTTCAATTCTGTCAGAGTTGTAGTTCAAGAGTAATTCAATGATAAAGTATCCCCCTCCCGCCACTTGTACTGATGTAACACCGTTCAGCCAGAGCAGAAGGGAGGTGCCCAGGTAGACTGCAGAGAGGGACAATCTTCAATTAAGATAAGGGAAAAACCTGAAAAACTTGTCAAGGGGGGAAGGGCCTTCATTGTTCTCATAGGAAGAAGATTGTCCCCTTCAGTTATCTGTCTGGTCTTACGAATCAGATTCCACATCTGAGAAGAGATGGCTTACACTAGGTAAAAGGAGCGGGAGGGGAAACTTTGCTTGTGAATATCTCTCAAACCATAAAGGTTTGAGAGATAAGACTTATATCGTTCTTCATGTTTTTTAATGCCTACAAAATAAAATAAAGATAAAATGAAGTATTACTATCCCTTTAAACCAATGTGACTTTTTCGGTCTATCCTATAGTGCAAATGGTCTGCCCCAGAAAACCTGCACTTTTCTTTTGAACATACAGCCCATATGCCCTAAACTAGGCCTAGTGCCCTAGATCTCTCTCCTCTGATAGAGGGGAACTAACATCAAAACAAGTAGAGATGAGACAATTTCTATGAGTTCGATTTGAGAGTCAATTTGTTTCAACAAACTGTAGCAGAAAAAATTATGTGTGTGCGTGTATGATTTTGTTTGTGTGCATGCTTGTGTGTGTTTGTCTGCGTGCCTGTGTGTGTGTTTTCATGTGTGTGCTGTGTATGCGTGCATGCTTGTGTATGTGTTTGTGTGCGTGCTTGTGTGTGTGCGTTTGTGTGTGTGCTGTGTATGTGTGTGCTTGTGTGTGTGTTGCAATAAGATGTACTAAACTCTTACAAAACACCTACTTGATTAAAAACAATTTGGAACTCTCAAAAGAGCATTATTCCAATGAACACCAAACCCATGGAAACAGTTTGCACATTTCCGCACACAAGGTGGGCATGGAGAGTGTCAGCCACATATGCTTCACCCAGTAGGATTAACAAAGACGGAAGAGGAAAAGAAGTGTTCCTCTTGATAAGGTAATGAAGTGGCTAGGGAAGAAAGAGAACATCAGCATTAACATACAGTTAGGTCCGGAAATATTTGGACACTGACACAGTTCTTATAATTTTGGCTCTGTACGCCACCACAATGGATTTGAAATTAAACAACTGAGATACAACTAAAGTGCAGACGTTCAGCTTTTTATTTAAGGGGTTGAACAAAAATGTTGTATGAAATGTTTAGGACTTTGTCGAGAATCCTTTGCAGGCAATGACTGCTTGAAATCTGAAACGCATGTACATCACCAAACATTGGGTTTCCTTCTTTGTGATGCCCAGGCCTTTACTGCAGCTATCTTCAGTTGTTGTTTGTTCGTGGGTCTTTCTGACTTAAGTTTTGTCTTCAGCAAGTGAAATGCGTGCTTGATCAGGTAGAGATCAGGTGACTGACTCAGCCATTGCAGAATATTCCACTCCTTTGCCTGGGTTGCTTTTGCAGTATGTTTCGGGTCACTGTCCATCTGTAAAGTGAAGCTCCGTCCAATCAACTTTGCTGAATTTGGCTGAATCTGAGCAGACAATATATCCCTATACATTTCACAATTCATCCTGATGCTTCTGTCTTCTGTCACATCATTAATAAACACTAGTGACCTTTGCATGCCCATGCCATCACACTGCCTCCACCGTGTTTTACAGATGATGTGTTATGCTTCACATCATGAGTAGTTCCAAGCCTTCTCAATACTCTTTTCTTCCCATCATTCTGGTACAGGTTGATCTTAGTTTCATCTGTCCAAAGAATGCTGTTCTAGAACTGGGCTGGCTTTTTTAGATGCTTTTTGGCCAAGTCTAATCTGACCTTTATATTATTATGGCTTATGAATGGTTTGCACCTTGTGGCGAAGCTTCTGTTGTTGATCTTGTGAAGTCTTCCCTTTATGGTAGAACTGGATAATGATATACCTACCTCCTGGAGAGTGTTTTTCACTTGGCTGGATGTTGTGAAGGGGTTTTTCTTTACCATGGAAAGGATCCTATGATCATCCACCACTGTTGTCTTCCATGGATGTCCAGGCCTTTTTGTGTTGCAGAGCTCAACAGTGCGTTCTTTTTTTCTCAGAATGCAGAAAACTGTTGACTTGGCCACTCCTCATGTTCCTGATACCTCTCTGATGGATTTTATTTTTGCAGCCTAAGAACATGGCCTGTTTAACTTGCATTGAGTGCTTGGTAACTCCATGTTGTGGGCTCACAGCAACAGCTTCGAAATGAGAATGCCACACTTGCAATCAACTCCAGACCTTTTACCCACTTAATTGATGAAGAAATAACGAAGGAATAGCCCACACCTGTCCATGAAACAGCTTTTGAGCCAATTGTCCAATTACTTTTGGTCCCTTGAAAAAGAGGGGGCTACATATTAAAGAGCTATAATTCCTAAACCCTTCCTCCAATTTGGATGTGAGTACCCTCAAATTAAAGCAGAGAGACTGTACTTTAAGCCCATATTCATTATTTAACTGTAACTTGAAATTATTTTGGTAAACACTGCCAAAATAACAAAACTTGTATAAGTGTCAAATTATTTCCAGACCTAACTGTACAAGTTCCTTTTGTATTATAGAGCAGTGCGGAGCAGTACGTTAGAGACCTCTCTAGCATTTAAGTGGTTAAAAGTTCCTTTTAAATCAACTGGAGAATTTATTTGTCCTCTATGATGAAGATGGTTTCCCATAGAATTGCATAAGTGCTTTTATACATGCGGCCCAATTCACTGAAATCTATTTAGAGTGGAACTGAAACATAAGCAAAAAGCATTGCAACATTTATCGAAGAAAGTGCATTGATTGTACTTCATGTCATTGAATATATTGCACTACATATGAATGCACCCTGGGTTTTTTCCAAGGCTAAAGTGAGATAAATGGGCATCTCAGCAGATGCAGAATCCAGTGACTTGTAATGAATCTTTATATACTTCACTCATCTGGAATAGACACATAACATAACTTCTCACGGATCATGTAAAAAAAATGCTGATCTCTCTATCAAGTAAATGGGTGTTATCCGGCTCTTTTATTCATTTTTTTCTAAATGAAATAGAACAATTCTGGTAGAAACCAAACAGTATAGCAGACAAATAAAATTCCCCCAGATCTCAATTGATATAAAGGTGTATTTAACTCATTGAATGACAGAAAGATCTTCAATGAATTAGCATTTCCTATTTAAGGCAATGGGAATTTTAATTTGTTCCCATGGTGCAGCTGATTTGCCCCAGAATTGATTCAGCCTCTGTTAGTATATCTGAATTGCCACACTCTCTTACTGGAGGGCATGTACACATAATGACTGGACCCATTTTAATGCCTAGGATTCCTTGACATTCGCTAGGACCTTAGACTCGGGGGTGGGGTCTTCATTAGGCCTCCCTGCCCTAGCTCTTATTTAGGCTGCCCATCCTGCCAGCGGACAGCCCAATATAATATCTAACTACATTTGTTTTCTGAAGGTCGTGGTGGAGAGCAGAGCTACCTTCCATTTCCCATAGCAGTGGAGTGGTTTCTCCATGTGAACACTTCTTGCCATACACTTCCTGGTTGCAACCAGGTTAAACCTTGTAAGGAATGTGCTTGAGGAGCTTCTCCACTGCAATGTGCGGTGACATCAGAGACAGAGCTAGACAATGGTCGTAAAGAGAACCAGGGCAGTTTTAAGAACACCTGAGGCCCCACGCAGAGTTGTGAATGGAGGCCCCCCAAATAAAGGATAATATTTTGGATCCTAAAGTTTAGTTGAAGCCCTCCTGTTCATTTCTTCCTATTTGTGGGAAAGCATCCACATTTACATATTATTCACCCAGAACTACCTCACTCACTGGCCATCTGATCAAAGAATTAAATTGGATCATTTCTGTAAAAATGGGACTGTTTGGAACAAAGGAGAGGTCCCATGTGACTGGAGGCCCCCAACGAATGCTTGGGTATACCCATGAATTAAAATGCCCCTGAAGAGAACTGTTGATGATTAAATTAAAACTGACAGATGAAAGGTTTGACATTTTGTATGGCATATTAATCAGAGTAATAATATCAAACAGACTTTGGAAAGCTGTTGGCCAATAGTATCTACAGATGACACAATGCCAAAACATTCACACATCAATCATGCTTGAGCTATGGAAGAAGTGCGAGATATACTGGTAAAAACAGATCCATGGCATTGTTATACTAATAAATACTCTTCATGACTTCCAAGGTGCTACATCTGCACTGGGTGGACCACTTCTAAATATCTGCAAACTTTATGCAAGCATTTACACGCTGGAACACCTATTGCCATTAACTACAAACTTTCTTGCACAAGTACACAACTTGTGTATGTTCTCTATATTATGTAGGTAAAACTGTTGCTTCATTTAGAGAAAAAATCAACAACCATCACTCAGACATAATAAAGGATATTGACACTAATAAATCTGACAATCCAGTAGCAAAACATTTCTTGGATGTTTACCATACAGTGACACACGCATACAGGACCATATATACCCATCCACTGTTATCAATGGGAGAGGAAAATGTATATATAAATTGGGAATGTTATGTCCAAGAGGACTTAATGAAAGGACCAACTATACATGCTTTTATTAACCATCCATGGATATCATGAAGATATCATGAAGATGTGCCTAAAATTTAATGGGAGCCTGACAAAAAATAAAGCCCACCACTAGCAGATGGGCATACAACCCAGTTCAGAAGCACTCTGTGGGGGAGATTCAATAAGCTGTGATGAAGAGGTGATAGAGTGGAGATGACGTATCCAGTGATTTCACTTCTCCAGTTCCTATGTTATTCTATGGAGCCTATGCACTAAGAATTTTCCAACTCTGGAGATCATTAGTGAATAGACTCTACAGAATGACATAGGAATTGGAGAAGTGATATGACTGGAGAAGTCACCTGCACTTTATCATCTCTTTATCATGCCTTAGTGCATAATGCGCTTTGTGTTGCTACTTCAACATCATCACATAGCAGGGCTATGCTGTTATCTGCTTCTGTTTATTATGAACTATACTGACAGGTTTTAGTGCACAGTGACTTTACAGGGCACACCATTGCTTACATTTTACAATTCAATGGTTTTAAAATGCATTTATATGTATGGGAACACATATCCCTTTCCTGTTAGTAACTAAACCTGAGGTTTACATGAATCACAATGAACCTTGTGGTTAATTAATTGCCACATGGTAAGTACACATTTAATCTATTATTGACTATATTAAATGCATTTTATATGTTTTATTCAGAAGGTATGCAATATTTGAAATCAGTGGATAATTAAATTATAGTGATCTAAATCTGGGATTTTATTCCAGTTAGTTTCTCTAAATTTGGTTATTAGATATGGTATAAGGGAATTGTCAGAGGACCTGGCTTAATATTAAAGCTGACTCACCTGGCAACATACCTTAAACCTCAGTTAGTATAGTTTATACAGTTTCTGGGGCAGAGGTATTTATATGCTGCTGCCAACTGTATTTTAATTGATTGTAAGGATCAATTACCCTTTTCTTTGCTGCTGGGTTCAATTATTGTTATTTAATACCTTTGAACATACCTATGTGTGGTTAACCCTTTAATTGCTAGTAATACTAGTGGTGATAATTGTGGTTTAAGTTATTGTATATCTATTGAAATTGGTATTCACTCATTTATGTCATTGTTGCTTACACTTTTTATATATAGAATATTTTCTTAAATAAATTATATATATTTTTGCACAAATATAGGTAATTGATTAATCAGTTCTTTACTGTGAAGTAGCGTGTCAATACCAAGTACTGTGTAAAGTTCTCAAAATTATATTATTATTTATCTATTTATGTGAAGATATCAACCTAATTGGTTCTCTTGTTTAACCCTTTCTTGGATATTACCTTCGACAGTGTGAGGTCCCTGCCTGAAAACGTACAATCTAAGTGGTAATGGGAGACATACAGAGTACATAAGGGTCAAGTGCTGAATACAGTGCTAGAGTTCTTATGACGATAGGGGACACAAGTAAAGTAAATAATTTATAAGAACGTTCATTGTACAACATCAGTGCCTTCTAGCCTATTGAGGTTTTATTCAGGAGGTGGATTTTCAAGCGAGACTTGAAGGTCATCAGAGAGGAGCAGTGATGCAGGGTGGGAGGTGGATCATCCCATAGATATGAAGCAATTAGACAAAAAGGTTTGACACGTGAGAGGGCTGTAGACATAAAAGTAGCTGAGAGAAGACAGTCATTGGCTGAAAGTAAGTGGTGGGGTGGGGTATAGCGGGAAGTAAGTGGAAATGTAAGAAGGAGTAGAGGAGAAAAGGGTCTTGAATGAGAGAAGTAATATTTTGTAAGATATCCAGAGTTTGATAGGCAGCCATTGGAGAGATTTGAAGAGGAGCGGGCAGGGACAAACCTAGCTGACAGAAGATTAATTCTGACTAATAAATATTCTATCAATTCAGTACCAAAAGATGGGACAATCAGTGAATCCTCCGGTTGTGATCACCCAGAACTATTTCATATGACATTGGAGTATGGACTTTTTATTAGCGCTTACATTTATTGTGACTTGATAATCACCAGGCTTACATTACTGACTAATGCTCCTCATCAAACACTGGATAATGTCTCCATTGTATTGTACAGTAACGTCACCAATGTATCACCCATAATGTGCACTGCTGTAGTGCATATCTGATTCTTCATGGAACACCATGTAGTTTAACTCAGAACTCCTCCTATTATTAATTACACATTGAACGTTATCTGTGCAGTTTTACTTTTCGGTTTTCAATAGACTTACAGCTATGAACAGTGCTTGGACATCGCATTGCACAGAATTTTATTTTTGGCACATTTCTATTTGCCTATAATTGTATATAATGTAAATTAGTTTATATAAGTATTTACAATATCTGGGTCTCAAATACAAACCTGTTTATTATATTTCCCTCTGTTACATATTGCACAGCAGGGCAAGGTAATTGCCAGAACTCCAGCTATTGGAAACTACAACTCCCATCATCCCTAACCAGACTTGGGGATGATGGGTGTTGTGGACCTCAACAGCTGGTGGTCCGACAATTACACAGCCCAGCTGTATAGCCTTGGTACACTATTTGAATATGCTAAATTATGTCATCAGGGAAAACCTGTGTGCCCCAGGGAACTTTGATACTTTTTTTTTCCAAATTGTGTCTTACTCTTAAAGTATTTATTTGGTCTCGGTTTCTTCTTCCTGTTGCCTTGGTAAAGTTCCAACAGGGAATTAAAATTTTGACCAATAAAACCACAATGCTTTCACTTTAAGAGGTCCCCAGTGTGCTGTTCCTTAAGATTAACACAAACCCCATGCATGTGGCCAGCACTGGCTTCCTGTTGTTCTTCAACTGTTGCTGAAATGCAGCTTCCTTGATCCTCAGCTAGTCAATCAGTTCATTTATCTTCTGCATACCTGGGAACGTCATGATATTGAGCCCCCGGGGAGGGATCATATGCTGTGACCAGAAGGAAATAAATGACGCAATTTGTGTCATAAATAAGGTGGGTCTTAATCTGGTGGGCAGGATTTAATGTCCTTGTGTCATAAAGTATGTGGGAAGTTGGCAGAACTGGGTGTGAGCGAGGAGAAGTAGGCATTAAGGGGCAGGAACAGGGTGGGAAGGAGGAAAAGTGGACTGTAAGGGGCAGGAACAGGGTGGGAAGGAGGAGAAGTGGGCTGTAAGGGGCAAGAACAGGGTGGGAAGGAGGTGGCTGTAAGGGGCAGGAACAGGGTGGTAAGGAGGAGACGTGGGCTGTAAGGGGCAAGAACAGGGTGGGAAGGAGGTGAAGTGGGCTGTAAGGGGCAGGAACAGGGTGGAAATGAGGAGGAGAAGTGGGCTGTAAGGGGCAAGAACAGGGTGGAAATGAGGAGGAGAAGTGGGCTGTAAGTGTCAGGAACAGGGTGGGAAGGAGGAGAAGTGGGCTGTAAGGGGCAAGAACAGGGTGGAAATGAGGAGGAGAAGTGGGCTGTAAGTGTCAGGAACAGGGTGGGAAGGAGGAGAAGTAGGTAGAGTTTCAGAGGAAACACCTCTTTATTGGAAAATCAGTCCCTGTTCCTGGAGATCCGGTAAATAAGTCTAAAATCTGGAGAGTTCCCAGGTATGTTTATCTGTTAATATATTGTTATAATGTCTACTTTATATCCTCACTTTATTTTACAGCATTTAAAGCCCCTTGACTCACAATTCTTTGGAGGACTCTACAAGGGATTACTTGTAGAGTGTGGCTGGGGTGGAGCCATATATTGGGGTGTAGCCACAGAGGAGACTAAGAACATCTACATTGCTTTATCTAGAAGCGCCAGAGGTGTAATTCCAGCCCTTGTTAACTAAAATGAAGTAAAACTCACAAGGTTAGGAATTATTTTGAAGGTAAAACTGAAAGGATACATCTGCACTCAGCAGCATAAATTCAGATTTAGCCAACTGTTCCTGAGAGACATCCTTGTATGTTCCTACGTGTCTAGAATCTATTTATGGGGGGGAAAGCCTTCTTTGAGGAATAACTTTAATAACCTTTTCTCTGCATGGCTGATCTTCCTAAGCCATCAAGCGCTAATACCATGAGATCTCGGATCAAGCCCACTCTCTTAAGATCAGGAGAAGGCGCATCGTTATTCAAAGCAGGATTTTGTCTGAGAAGGTTTTGTTTTTCAGAGGCGTGATTCGAGGATTATATCTCACAGTGAAAGAAAGCTGTATTAGATGAGTCCAGAAAACTGTATGAGGTCAGGCTGACATTGTTTAATTTATTTCCTTCTGAAAATATTTGTCTATGTTTAAGGATGACAAAGTATGAGGCATACAGACACGAGAGACAGAGTAGTCTTAAGATAAAAACTCTTCTTGTAAAGCAGATGAACATGGATTGAATTCTGATAATTTGATGTACAGGTCAAGTGAGTCCTGAGCTTCAATCATCAAGAAATAAAATTTTCTAATAAAAACAACCTGCTTACCTTAAAGGAGAACTACTGCCTTGTAAACAGAGGATCTTAGAGAGAGATGTATAAAAAGTCATCTTAGTGTATATTTAACAATTGTAGCTAAAATACACCAGGTCATATTTATAAAGATGTAAAGTCAAGTTTCTGAGAAAGTTTGCAGAACATTTGCAATTGAGAGTAATTATTTCCAGTGACTTAAAGGTAGGCAGGCCATGTAATAAAGCAGTGGGGAATGCAAGCAGGGTGCTGGGTTGTATAGCTAGGGGCATTAGTAGCAGAAAAAAGGGAAGTGGTCATGCCACTCTACAGATCTCTAGTTAGACCTCACCTAGAATATTGTGTACAATACTGGAGACCCCATCTCCAGAAGGATATATATACTCTACAGAGAATTCAGAGAAGGTCTACTAAAATGGTGACTGGTTTACAGGAAAAGAAAATTCCTATTTGGAAAAGAACATTTCTACTCCACATTTCAAAAAAGTTGACTGAGTGGAGCTAGCACTTAGCGAAAATGTCACTAAACTTTTATACATATTCATTTTGAGAACATTTTGCAGCCACTTCCTTTATAATTCCAGTTTTATAATTCTCCCCCTTTGTGTGTTAAATAGAAGGACTTGCGTAGGAGTGTGACCTTTAAACAGGACTCAGTTACATCTCTGCGCTGTTTTTTTATTTTTCATTTGAACTATGCAGTATTCTGTAACTAGATAAAGGCATGTTATTATGTTATGGTTTTCATGGCTCTTTATAATCATGCATGGGGCCCTCTCTCTACTGATTATTTCAGATTCCTATTGTTTAGCTGTTTATATACATATTAGTTTTAAAGCCCATGTACACGGGCCAACACTGGCAGAGCTGCAGTCAAGCACAGTACTGACTGCCCCAATGCGCTGCGGCTTCAGAACATAGTCCTAGCGGTCCCAGGAAGGTGCACAGAGAGGACTCTGGCCTGAATTCGGAGCACCCCGCTCCGTATCAGCCTCGGTGCGGGCAGTCTCTACTGAGCATGACTGTAGCGTGCACAGCCATCTCTACTGTGCATGAGGGCTTCTGACAAACATCCTTAGTGAATTATAATATAGGATATTACATATACTTCTGATATTTATATTTACTTCTGATATATATACACTACTGTTCAAAAGTTTGAGGTCACTTAGAAATGTCCTTGTTTTTGAAAGAAAAGCAAATCTTGCCCATTAACCCTTTCAGTGCCAGAGGGGTATGAAACGCATTGCAAAGCAATGCATTGCTTACCTCTCTGGCACTCAATGGGTTAAAATAACATCAAATGGATCAGAAATACAGTGCAGGCATTGTTAATGCTGATTTTTAATGGAATACCTACACTTGCTGCAAATGGAGGATTTTTCGACGAAAGCAAAGTTTGAAGGGCACAATTATTATTTAAATTAAAAATCATTATTTCTAACATGGTCAGCGTCTTAACTGTATTTCCTATTCATTTTGCAACTTGTTTGATGTTTGCTTTCATGGAATACAGGGAATTTCTAAAGCAACCCCAAACTTTTGATCGGTAGTGTCTGTCTGTCTGTCTATCTATCTATATACGCACAAACATATATTTATTGCATCACGAATAGGCAATCTTTAGGTTATTCCATCTGTTTTGGATTACAACTCCCATCATCCCCAGCATGACAATACGAGTTGTGGTCTCTATCAGCTAAAGTGCCCAAGTTTGTTTATTTTATTTGTATTTAACTATTTGTAGTTTCCTTATACCAACTACATGCACTCTTGTCTCCCATACATTTTAAGGGATGTGAGAGCCCTCTACCTGTGGTCTGCAAAAACAGTCAGTGAGGGGAATATAATCAATATAATAACAGGATTCCCCTCAAAGAGTAAGCACTAAAAGTTGCCTTTGTCCGCTGAATGACTAAAAAAAACCCTCCACATTGTGTTAACCCCTTGAGGACCATAGAGGTGTGAACTATGTTGGAGTTCTACCTAGTATTCGTGGGATGGAATCCCAAATGAAATCTATAGGAATTTGTAGAATTTCCATTTGTTTCCTATAGTTGTATCCAGAAATGTCCCCATATATTTAGATCATGTGCACTCGAACCTAACATCAACCCTCCCCCAACAGTGCATGATTTCAGGATCGCTGAATGATTAACTTATGTTAATTTGAGGAGATCCTGAAAACCTACACCGCTGGGTCGCCTGAGGATGGGTCTGAACGAGTAGTTTATTATTTATGTTTTATGCAGGCACAGCATGGCAAAAATTATATTTGTACATCACCCTGCAGGGCTTTTCCTGCTAAGTAAAACAGGGGTACTCCCACCACTATCAGTTGCTTCAGTGAATTACAGTGTGATTACTTCCTGAAAGGTCTAACTGATAGCATGACTCAGCGGTTTCTGTCACATTCTATGAAGAATTTCTATGAGTGTCTCACCTCTGTATACAAAATGTGCAAAGCGTCTATACTCTAAATTATAAGTGGAGAAGAGTGAACCTCTGGCAATCTCCAAATGTATTTATTAAATACAAAACATTTGGAGATTGCCCGAGGTTCACTCTCTTCCATTTATAATTTAAAGTATAGACGCTTTGAACATTTTGTATACATGTTTTGTTAAATTCTATAGTGGGAATATAGTTCATATAGCTGCCTATTTTAGATTAGGGTACAAAGTAAAGGGATATTTGTATTAGTGTCTCACCTTTGCCAGAAAACTGAAATCTGTTTAAGTATTTAAACAATAATAACTCTGAAAATTTGCATCTCTCAGCCATGGTAATACCATTATTTTACTCAACAGAAAACAGTCACAATCTGTATAGTTTTATAAAAAAAAAAGTTTACTGCTGCTTTAAAGTGGACAAACTCAGAATGGCTTTTAGAAACATAGAATTTGACGGCAGATAAGAACCATTCGGACCATCAAGTCTGCCCATTTTCCTACTGTAAAAACCTCAAACCTTATCTGGTCCTTGGTCTTGTCTTATGTTCAGGACAGCCTTATGCCTATCCCATGTTTGTTTAATTTCTGTTACTGTGTTAACTTCTACCACTCTCAGTGAAGTAAAACTTTCTTACATTACATCTAAACCTGCATCCCTCTAGTTTTAGACTATGGCCTCTTATCCTAACATTTTTACTCCTTTAAAATGTACTTCCCTCCTGCACTTTGTTGAATCCCTTAATGTATTTGAATGTTGAATCTTATCCTCTCTTCTCTCCTCCAAGCTATACATGTTCAGATCCTTTAGTCTATCCTGATATTTCTTTTCCTGTAAACCAGTTACCATTTTAGTAGCCCTTCTCTGAATTTTCTCCAGAGTATCTATATCCTTCTGGAGACATATGGACAATTCTCCAGGTGAGGTCTAACCAGAGCTCTGTAGAGTGGCATGACCACTTTTTCTTCTACTAGTGGCCCTAACTATACAACCCAGCACCCTGCTTGCATTCTCCACAGCTTTGTTACATTGTCTGCCTACCTTTAATTCATTAGAAATAATTACTCCCAAATCTCTTTCCTCTGTTGTCTCTGACAGGACAGTACCCATAATACTATATTTTTCCTTTGGATTTTTACATTCTAAGTGCATTATTCTACATTTATCAACGTTAAACTTCCTCTATACCCTGTACAGGGAAACTGAATAATTGTACATTCATTTCCTCTGCACCTTTTTGATACATGGCATTAAACAGAAGCATAGCAATGCCCCAACTGGCTGTAAAAGGGAAAATCTTCTGTGTAAATAACTTAATAAATTGACATTATGCAGGTGCAGCTCTGAGGATCCAGAGTATATTATAGTCCAGAATCCTATTAGGATATCCCCCAAGTGTGTCTGTGTCTATTTTAAAAAAATGGTACTGTTCTAAACCCAAGTACAGAATATTAGAGACACCGTTAAAATGTGGCAATTCTGAATTAATGAACTGTGATTCAATGACTTAATACATTATTTCATGGTTCATTAGAATGATTACTATTTTTCATCAGTGAAGGTATAACAAAAGCAGAGACTTGCTGTAATCAGTCACAATTTGTGACATCAAACATGCTCTTAACTCTTTCCCTATTGAAGACAGACCTGACATTATCCATGCTCTAATACCCATCGCTACTTCTGATTATGAGACGGGTTAAAGTGTGATTGTCAATGTTTTGCAGCAAGACAATGCAATCAAGATGTAATTGTGGCTTTCACATTTATGTATATGTTTTATTCCCCAACAAATGTACTTCAACATGTCATAGGGCACTGAGCAGAATTTATATTATCTTGTAAACACATTGTCTGGATATGAACATAACTTAACTCCTTGGCTGGTAGTGACGTCTCCAAAGATATGCTTCACAATGTGTTGGAGACGTCTTTAACATCCAAAAGGTCCGAGCTGGATTTTCCAATAGGCAGAGTAGACAACTGCCTAGAGCTCAAAATTTTGAGGGGTGATTCATCTACACTGGCCACACCCACATTCTGAATTGTGGGTGTGGCCAGTAGAATTTCAATGTCCCTTTACCAGTTTTATACTCCTATATAACCCCTTGAATGCTAGAGAGCTCTTCGGTGCACTGCAGAGCAATGTGTTAGAGATTTCTCTGGCAACCAAAGGGTTAAAGCTTTTTTTTTCTTATTTATTATAGGGCAGGGGCATTTTCTGTGCCAGGAAACAGTGGATGGTTCTGGGGGCAGGTTCATGCAAGGGGTAGCGGTGTGATCATGGGCGAAGTTAAAAGAGCAGTAAACTTTTTTTATGAAAAAATATATTTTTCGAACATGACATCCCAAGCCAAAGAATTCCGAACATGACATCCCAAGCCAAAGAATTCCATAACTGTACTGCTCTTTCTGTAAAAAAAAAATCCCTGCCTTTGTTGTAGTCTGAATCACCTTTCCTCTATTCTTAATGGATGACCTGTTGTTTTTTTACTCAGCTCTTTGAGTAAATGGTTCCTTAGATACCATAGTTCTTTGTATTGAGCATGAATATATGTGTAAATGGTAATCATATCACCCATTAAATGTCTCTTCTCTAATGAGAGCAAACACAGTTTGGCTAGTCTCTCTTTATAACTCAGATCCTCCAATCCCTTTATCAGTTTTTTGCATATCTCTGTTACTTTTTCCAGTTCAATAATGTATTTTTTTTAGAAATGATACCCAAAACAGTGTCTAAGAAATTTTTAATTGTTTTCAAATACTCAACCTTAAATCACTGAGACAGGTCCACTTTAATCCTTTGAGCTTTGCAATGCGTTGCATACCCCTTTGGCACTCAAAAGGCTACATTTTAGAGAGGTCTCCTTCTCCAATGATTGCTCTTGATGCGCTGTGAGAGCTATATAACATTCAAAATGCTAAAAGTACCATTGAAACCAGTGAATTCTGGGGAACTTTTATTTTTTTTTTTCCTGGGAACTTTCTTTAGCAGAACCCACAGAGTGATGAAAAGGGTTTAGGGGAAAGGTGTTCAAAGTCATGCAATTCACATCATTATTTGGATGGGGCTTAAATGGGTTAATTCACTAGCAAAATGTTGGCCACTATTGGGCGACCAACTAATGGACGCATTAAGCATGTCACCGGAAACAAAAGGGTGACATGAGAATCTCGCCTGCATCAAAAGAGTGACATTATCATGTTGCGGGCTTAAGTATTGCTCAAGCCAATGGCTCAGCTGACTCACATTGTATACCTTGCAGATGTGTCTGTACATAGACCTGCCTAGAACGCGTATCACAGGATATTACACCATCTGTGTGCACTCCTGTTCTCCTTTCCCTCAGTGTCTGTGACTCATAATAATAATAATAAACAAGAAAAATCACAGGAGCGCAATTCACCCCTATGCTTCTCAGTTATTTTTTTTTTTTTATTATGAGCCTCGGACACTGAAGGGAAGGAAAGCGTGAATACACACAGACGGTGTAATATTATGTGATGCCCTTTCTAGGCAGGTCTATGGTTCACAATGAACAGATATATCAGCAAGGTATGCAAAATGAGTCAGCCAAGCCAGTGGTTTAAATGAGAGATGCTTAAGCCCACAACATGAGAATCTCACCCTTTTGATGTGAGCGAGATTCTCATGTCGCCCTTTTCTTGGCGGCGACGTTTTATGCACCGTTTTGTTAGTCGCCCAATAGTGGACGGCTTTTTAAAAGGATACCAAATGGGTTAACATGCTGAGAAGGTTGGACTTTTCTCAAAACTAGGCGAGCAGCGGGTAGAACAGGGAAGAAAGTAGGTGGCATGGGGTAGGGCTATTGGGGGACAGAGAAATATCTTCTGTCCCCAGAGACCCAGTAATTAACAGACAAAAGAGGAGTCTCCAGGCCAGACCCAGGTGTATCTACAGTTCATTTGGATGGCCAACAATCAATTTACTTTTCTCTGCAAGTAACACAATGTATTCTTGCCATTTACTAGGATATAAAATCAGCTCATTGGATGATCTTTACTGCTACAGGCAACAAAATTGGGCTATAATTTTGTCCTGCTAACACAAATATAAGTAAACACTATGCACAAATCAACACGTAGCGATATCAATCATAGATAAATGTGTATATTATGCACATAAAATGTTTTCACTAGCAATATACCCTTTCATGCCTCTAAAATTACAAATCTTTTACTGAAATCACCATGTAAAAACACAATATAAAAATGTCAGACTATGTAAGAAAATTGAAAAATGGGGGGGTTGTAAAACTTAGAAATAAAAACAGTTGGCAGTGTTGTGTATAAAAAAAACAATTCCCCCTGATGAAGCAATCTGGAGATATGAACCAGGTATACATTTATCACAGGTAATAGAAGACGTTCCTCAAGTGCCATCAAGCTGCAGATAAGTTATAAGTGATTCCGAGGCTGATACTGACGCTCAATGTATATCAGCTGAAATGATATTGAGGCAGTAAGTGTTGGAAAGTGACAACATCCTGGGTCTCATAAATATTTAATGTCCATAGACACACTGAGGGAGATATATAAAAAGCATTCTAAGTGTATGTTTAAGAAGTCCCTAAATTTCTCAATGACATTCATAAAGAAGTAACATTTATAAATATGTTTATCTGAGAATATTCTGAGAAAATTGTCAGAGAGTCCTCCAAGGAGGATTTTTTTTTCCATTCATAAGTATCACAATATACTTCTATTAGGAACAGGTTTGTATAGTTATTTTATTTAAAAACCGTTCTACCAAGAAAAATACTTTGAGATTTATTTTGTTTTCAAGTAGGTCCTGGAGAACTTTAAAAGTTACATTAAAAGTCACATATCTACACAAATAGAAAAACAATATATAAACACACACATATAAAATACATATGCAAATATATACAGTTACATGTTATTTGTAGATACAAAGAAGTAGATTGTTAGAGGTTTTAGACAGAGAGAAGATCTGATTTTTTGGGGTAGGTTATTCCAGGCTTTTGGAGCTCTGAAGGAGGAGGCACATTGACCGGTTTCTGTCTTGTAGTGTGGGACACTCAGTAAGTTGTTGGCAGTGGAGCAGAAGTTATAGTTGGTATGGAGAGCTGGAGTGAGTTTTCTACTCAGGTAGTCTGGTAGCTTTCTAGAGAAGTGGTTATTAACAAGGCAAGAGGTGAGGGGTAAGTATAGATTTGAGTGTTGGCCACACTCAAAGGTGGGGACAGGGTTTGTTTCTAAATAAGGCACCTATTTACAATAATGTTTGGATATTACTTTATCAATATGAAGACCAAAAGTTAGGTTGGGGTCAAGCCACAACCCAAGATATTTGTAGGAGCTGACTGGGGTAAAGTTCCAATTAGATTTTTTTCCAACGGTTAAATGGGTATTACTGAGTTTAAGTAGTTTGTGCTTTGTACCAAATGCCATTGTGACCATTTTGTCAGTATTTAAAGGGATAGCAATACTTAAGATGTAAAAAAAATGTTGCAGGGTTTATCCCCCTGAGTACAACAAGGGTACTCCCACTGCTGAGAGATATTTAATAAAAAATTATAACAGTTCAAACTTGATTTTTTTAGGTGCAGTATCGCAATGGCCTGAAATTGTACAGTGGCGCTGTTGCTACACCATCCTATGGCGACTTATGGTCTATGGACCAGAGCAGTCCATAGGATTGTGTAGCAACAGCACCACTGTAAATTTTCAGGCCACTGTGATATTGCACCTAAAAAATTCAAGTTTGAGCTGTTATAATTTTTTAATAAAATATCTCTCAGCAGTGGGAATACCCTTGTTTTAGTCAGAGGGATAAACCCTACAACATATTATATTTTTTTACATTTTAAGTATTACTATCCCTTTAAGAACAGTTTTTTTTTTTTTTGTTTTTTTTTCTCAATACTTTATTCAAGATCCAAATTGTGTACAAACAACAAAGAAAACAGGGATTCAATCCACGGTAAGCATATAACAGAGCGTAATATGAACAAGCTCAATTATTAGCATAAGATGTTACATAAACAACAATTACACTTCACAGAGTTCAGAGCTTTAAGTAGTCCTCAACTCCAGATTAAACAGTTGGTCAGAATAAGAAAGCAAAAGAAAGGGAGAAACAAGAGTTGAAAGCACAACTCGTTCACTTCATATAAGCCTCCTCTAAGTGTTAACTTACTCTAGGAAGTGTCATGAAAGTAAAGTAATATGAAGTAACGTCAGAACAGTTTTTTTTAGCTATCCATTTTTAAACTTCAGAGAAATCACCCTGTAACATTGCCTCACGTTGTCATACTTCTGGATTTTTTGTGTACATTATGACGTCATCTGCACATTTGCACAGAAGACGCTTTGCAAATCATGGAAGATCATTTATAAATAGGGAAAAATACAAGAGGGCCAAGAATGGAGCCTTGGGGAACACCACTCGTTACTTTGAGCGGAAGGGAAACATCACCATTAGACACATATTGCATTCTGTCTGATTACAGGATTGGAACCAGCTTAGGGAATGATTACCCAATCCTGAGCTTTTGACCTTACTTGTCAGAACATTATGGTCTACTGCAGGGCTGTCCAAGTTCAGTCCTCAAGGGCCACCAGCAACCCATAATGTAAGGATTTCCCTGATTAATCACAGGTGAGTCAGTCACAATGAATGATCCACTGATTAACTCACCTGTACTTAAACAGGGAAATCCTTATATTCTGGCCTGTTGGTGGCCCTTGAGGACTGAACTTGGACAGCGCTGCTCTAATGTATCAAAGGCCTTTGCAAAATTAGGAAAATTGCACTCGTGAGTTCACCATTTTCCATGCCCGTCTGGATATCACTGGATACTTTTTAATCATTTGAGTGCCAAGGAGGTCCAGAACGCATTGCTTTACAATGCGTTCTGTACCCCTCTGGCACTCAAAAGGTTAAGGCAGTGACTGTTGAGTGATTTAGATGAAAGCCTGATAGAAGTGGGGTGAAAAATCTGGTCAATCAACAATACTTATATGGTTGCATACGGACACATTGTTTCAGGACTTTTGATAATATGGGGAGTAAGAATACTGGTCTGTAATACCTGGCATTAAGATTTAATTACTAAAATTGCATTTTTTTTTTTTTTAGTGCCGTTAGCTAATTTATTCATACATATGTTGTGACATAATTCTTATCTGGATAAGACCTTATTTACAAAACAAAAGGAAGAGATTGTGGAGAGAATCAACTGCACCAAGCAGCGTGCACGCTCGGATGGTCACTAAGGGGTTAAATCAATGGGGATGCTTATTTGCTCCTACAATTAGTTAGTTTGCCCCAAAATTATTTCACTTCCTCTAATTATATCAGCCTCTATGTCCCATTCGCTCTGCTGATTGCAAACGGATTATCTGTGTACTAGTGTAATAGCCTGTGTACACGGGCCAAGGTCCAGGTAATGTTAACCCTTTGAGTGCCAGAGGGGTACGCAACGTGTACCCCTCTGGCACCCAAAGGGTTAAGTGGCCGTTACCTCACTGCTCCATGTGATGCAGTCTTGCATCGCCTCGCTCACGCGATGCAATCATGCACAATAGAGACTGCCCGAACGTGGGAAGTCTCTACTGTGCATGACTGCATCGTGACAAACATCCTAGCGAATTATTATATAGGATAAAAAAAATACATTTTCTCTGTAATAGCTTTAGACTGAAGCATCTCACAGTAGAAGTACCCATATTTTGTTCAGCAGAAAAAGTCCTATAATATGAATGTTTTCAATAAAGATTTACTGCCTCTTTAACAGAGAAACAGACCTTCAGGACATGCAAATCATAGGATAACTGACCCACATACTTTCCAATTACACCCATGGGTCATTTTTCATATAGACTGAAATCTCTGAGGTTCAGTTTCACAGCTGATTGCAGGAGTTCGCAATAAACAGTAAAACTTAAAGTGATAGTAATATTTTACAAAAAAAGCAGCTCCAATTAATCTTCATAGTATATAGGCCATGGACAGTGTTATTTCAATACTGTCCAAGTTGTAGTAGAAGGGTAATTGAATGATCAAGTAACTCCCTCCTGCCCCTTTTACTGATGTAACACTGCTCCTCTCAGAACTGCAAGACTGTGCGGATGGATCACAGAGAGGGACAATCTTCAGTGAGCATAAGGAAAAACCTGAAAAACTTGTCAAGGGGGCAGGGTTTTCCTTATGCTCACAGTAAGAAGATTGTCCTTGCTGTGAGCTGTCCTGTCAAGAGACCAGATTTCAAATCTGATGGGAGGTGGCTTACACTAGGTAAAAGGGGTGGGAGGGGGATATTTTATCATTCGATTACTCTTGAACTACAACTCTGACAGTATTGAAATAACACTCTCCATGGACCAAATACTATGAAAATTTATTGGAGCTGCTTTTTTTGTGAAACATTACTATCACCCAATGCTGGTCCTAGGTTCTCCTTGTATTAGAGATTCATTCTTACTTCTCAGAAAGGACTCAGGCCAGGGACCATATAACTGAATCCAGCCATTCAGAGGTCCAGCTGTTTTCTGATTGGCTGGTGGTAACTTTAAGTGAGATGACTGTATGATGGCAGAGGCTTTTGACTGAAAAAATAAAGGAGACACAGGACACAGAGCCAACTAAGAGCAAATCTGTTTCGATATTTAACAACTGACACTTCCTGAAACAAACTGAACTCACCAGTTATCCGATAAGTAAAGCACTTTATTATTGAGATATAACTCTTTCTCATACCACTGGTCCATTCATACAATGAAGGAACTTGAATCCAGACTTTCAACAGAAGTTCATCATTTATTTAATTAATTATAGCACTATCAAAATTATTTTAATTCCCTTGAGAAAGTATCTGGTAAAGATACAAAATGCGTTGGGCTATTTTATTTCTATTAAATAATGATGAGCTTCTGTTGAAAGTCTGGATTCAAATTCCCTTATTGCATGAAAGGACCAGTGGTATGAGAAGGAGTTACACTACCGTTCAAAAGTTTGGGGTCACTTAGAAATGTCCTTGTTTTCCATCAAAAGAGTTGCAAAATGAATAGGAAATACAGTCAAGACATTGACAAGATTAGAAATAATGATTTTTAATTTAAATAATAATTGTGTCCTTCAAACTTTGCTTTCGTCGAAGAATCCTTCATTTGCAGCAATTACAGCCTTGCAGACTTTTGCTATTCTAGCTGTCAGTTTGTTGAGGTAATGTGAAGAGATTTCACCCCATGTTTCCTGAACACCGGCCACAATTTGTATTGGCCTGATGAGCACTTCTTACCTACCATACGGTCAAGCTGCTCCCATAACAGAAACAAGGAAATGTCTAAGTGAACCCAAACTTTTGAATGGTAGTGTATACCTCAGTAACAAGGTGTTGTACTTATCATGTTGTAACGGTTTGTTCGACACACAGACACAGTGGTTTAGGATAAAACACAGTTTTATTGAAATCACAATAAAATAAGAAGCCTCACAGGTCCTGTAGTATACAGGCAGTATAATACAGACACACGACAGGTTATATATACATATGCCTACACAGGTCCAGTATAACCATAAAGTCCATAGCTGTCTATACTGACACAAGTCAGGCAGAATATGTTGGATTCCCAGGACAAAGGTACTGCAGAGGTTAAAGGTCTTCAAGGAGTGTAAACAGTCCCATGTGTTGAGAGTTCTGTGATAGAGCTCTTTCCATATAGAGAGCTTCAAGATACTTAACGCCCAGGAACAGGTTAGCAGAACAAACGTGAACTGCCAGAGTACTATCAGGAATTGAGTAATGTAGAACACCGCCGTAGCAGCAACGGAAACAGACACTTGCACTCTGCAGGAGCAGTAACAGAGACTAGGCCAATGGCACACTGCCAGAGCAATAACGGAGGCAGACACTTGCACTCTGCAGGAGCAGTAATGGAGACTAGACCAATGGCAAACTGCCGGAGCAGTAACAGAGGCAGACACTTGCACTCTGCAGGAGCAGTAAAGGAGACTAGGCCAATGGCACACTGCCAGAGCAGTAATGGAGGCAGACACTTGAACTCTGCAGGAGCAGTAACGGAGACTAGACCAATGGCAAACTTCCGGAGCAGTAACGGAGGCAGACACTTGCACTCTGCCGGAGCAGTAATGGAGACTAGGCCAAAGACACACTGCCGTAGCAGTAACAGAGGCAGCCACTTGCACTCTGCAGGAGCAGTAACGGAGACTAAACCAACGGCACACTGCTGGAGCAGAAACGTCAGCCAAGCCAGGTCAGTACACAGGAGCAGGAACGTCAGCCAAGCAGGGTCGGTAAACAGGAGCAGGTGCTGAAGAATAGTCAGGCAATCCGAGTCGGTACACAGGAGCAGGAGACGAAATGCAGAATAGTCAGACAGGCCAAGTCGGTACACTGGGAAACACTGAGCAGAAACTAGCACTGGTACAGGAACATCATGAAAGGGCACCAGATGGGTGCTGGAGCCCAGAATATAAAGGCCATACTGGGCGGGACAAACACAGGACAGCCAATGGGAGCACACACAGTGTAGACTGACAGGAAAACAATAACAAGGCAGCACGGGCACCGTGATACATGTATCTAGGAAGTGCAATTTGTTTCTTGTTGTTTTTGATTTCCGCAGTGTTACTATGAGAAAACGCACATCTACTAATGCTTAACCCCTTAAGGACCATTACTGTGCCAGGACCGTCACGGCAGTCCGGCATTTAAGGACCAATGAAGGTCCTGGCATAGCATGGAGTTCAGGGCTCCCGGCGTGGCTGCACGCCGCTCTGGAAGCCCTGAACCGGAAGCAATAATTTAAAAAAATGCCCCGTGGTCCGCAAGTGCCGGCCGTGCATGCGCGCGCCGGTCCTTAAGGGGTTAAAAGGACAGCGTTCCTAGAGAGAAATTCTGTGACAACTAAAGTGACGATTTATCCCTGTGAAGTGTTTCACTTGTGATTATCGAACCTTTTGAGTGTGAATTACACTTTGTTAATAAACTCTGTCCCCATTAAACTGGTCTTATGGTGGCAATTGAGGAAAAAGAAGAGGAAAACTTTGTTTTGTTTTATTTTGCAATAGAAGAACTATATCCTTGGATGTGTGTGGTGTGTATATATATATATAGATATATATATATATTTATATATACCCCCTTTTCCACTGACAGAGACTTATTGAACTATTGCTTTGCTACCATTCACCAATATGACTGTGGATTTTGTTGAGGCTTTTGATTGGCCTGAGGTCAAGACCCTGATTTGCTGTCAGCCAATACAAGGTTGTTCCCATATTACAGTCCAAACACAACATTCTACAGGGCAATGAATCAAGGGAAAAACTGAGACAGTCAAGAATAATCTGTGCCAGTGTGAATTTATCCTAAAATCGGTACCCTCCTACAGTACAAGGGGAAATTGTGAGTCCTGCACATTCTCCCAGTACTGCAGTGCAGATAATGTTGTCCATTAAATAATTTTTTAATGATATGTTGCACATTGCGCTGTCACACAAAAAGTACATTTCTTTTTTTTTTTTCAGAAAGATAACTTTATACTGTAAATATATTAACCCCTTAACAATTGGTGACATGTCAGTCACCTGAAGGACTGGTGATAGTCCTGGCACATCAGTAATCTTGTGCTTACAGAGTCTTCCTGTGCCGGGTCTTGGAGCAGTTTCTCTCAGACCCCCGATCAAAGCGATCCTACAGGGAAGCTAATGTCCCCAAACCGCTGGTCATTAAGGGGTTATGGCCGATGTAAAAAGGAAATGAAACAATTATGATGCAAACAAACTGCTTCAAACATTGCAAACATTTCAAATGGGACTTTTAACCGTTTTAAATACTAGAGAGATCTCCAAGGCATTGTAAAGCAATGGCCAATCTAACATTCAAGGGGTTAAACATGTTTTAACCCTTTGGGTGCCAGAGGGGTATGCGACGCATTACAAAGCAATGTGTTGCGTACCCTTCTGCCACTCAAAGGGTTAATTAATGGGAATCTTTATTTGTTTTTTTTTGTGGTATAATTGGTTGCTCCAAATTGCACGACTTACTGAGTACTCAACCTCAGGATAATTATTTCTCAGATGCAAATGGATCGAAATGAATACAAAGAAATTGTAGGTAATTTATCAAAATAAATAAATCTGTTGCTCTAAATGGGCATTTTCCAACAATAAATTCATTGCAGATTTCTACAAGTTTATGTTTTCTTCAGTTTTGCTTGTAGACATTAATAATGTGATCTCAGCATCTCTGGTAATAAACAGAGCATCCCTGTAGAGAAAGGGGGCACGTTGCTGGCTCAGAGCAATTTTGTTCTATATATTATTAACATGTCGTTACAAAGATGTACTTTACTGCACTTATAGCCATTGCCAGACACCAAGTGAAGAAAAGAGATTTCTATTAAATGGTCCCAAAATTGTCCCTGAACAAATACGAGATGAGTTTAAAGGAGCAGTAAACTTTTTTATGAAAAAAATATATATTGTAGGGATTTTCCTATTGAGTAAAATAAGGGTACTCCCACTGCCGAGAGATTTATATTTCCAGAGTTATTACAGTTTAAATCCATTTCTTTTTACATTAGCAGTGCACTCTAGTGGTCAAATTCTAATTAGATTTCCTGTTAGAATCTAATGGGGAGGAAAGTCAGAAAAGTCAGAGACATACAGTTCTCCATAGAATGTGATAGAAACTGCTGAGTCACTTCCTGTCAGTTAGAACTATCAGGAAGTAAACACAGTAAATTCACTTCCTGATTATTTAAACTGCTATAATATTTGAATAAAACATCTGACAGCGATGGGAGTGACCTTGTTTTATTCAGCAGGAAATGCTCTATAAAATATAGGTTTTCATAAAAAAGTTTACTGCACCTTTAAAGAAGAATAGGATCTGGTGTTGCATCACTCTAGTAGATACAGAGCCGGACTTTCTTCTCACACTTCACAGATAAGATATCCATTGTGTTTAGTTCAATCAAGCATACTTTGCACGCTTGAGCTATTAAAGTTTTTTGATCAATTTGAATTCCATCAAGTATATGTGGTTGTGTCTATTTACCCGCCTGAAATTTATGTTTGTTTATTGTTTAATGATTTCTTTATCGATCAGGTATGCCTGATCAATCACGTACACTGTTCAACTCAATCTGCGTAAGAGATTCAGCTCAGTCATTGTGCATGTTTATGAATTATGAAATTGCAGTGTAGAAAAACAGAATACAGTGCATGCAAAAAGATTGTGACATTGTTCAAGAACAGGGGCACCATTTCACTGCAATAAATGTAACCCTTTGAGTGCCAGCAAAGCAATGCATTCCGTACCACTCTGGCACTCAAAGGGTTAAGCAAATAGTCCACCATAACAATTGTCTCTGTATGGAATATGATGTACTAGTTGAAGAGTCCGTGTATATGGGCCACAGTGCAGGCTGATCGCGGTGCAGTCATGCCCAGTAGACATTGCCCGCGCCGCGGCTGATACTGAGCTGGAGGTCTGACTTCGGAGCACCCCACTCTGTATCAGCCTCGTCACGGGCAGTCTCTACTGCGCATGACTGCGTCGTTAGAAACTATTTAGCGAATTATTATATAGGATATCTGTTCAGTAGATTTAGCTGTTGCCTTGAAGACATTTCCATTAGAGCAAAAAAAAAAATTATAATGGAGAAAGTAGAACTAATCACTTTTTCTGAACCATTACTTTTTTCAACAAATTAATTTGGACTAAATTTTCAAGGTGTTGTTAAACAGCATTACTTCAGTTTAACTGGCTATTGTGGTCAAATGTTCTAACTATGGAGGCATGACTGCCATGGGGGGGGGGGTGTTCTATGTTAAATTTCAACTTTCAAAGGCTTAAAACTTATGAGCGTTTCACGAATAAAGATGAAATTTAGAAGTTAGGTTTGGAATCGGTGCCAGTCCCCACAAACTATTCAAATGTGGTCAAAAGCAGTTCAGTTAACATTAAAAAATATGAGAACGTTTAAAATGTATATTTACTATTAAAACTCAAAAGGTCATCACAAAAACTAGGTTGAACCATAATCTTTTGAAATCACAAGTTTCTAATTTGGCACGGAAATAGATCTTTAGGGGATTTGTTACTTTCTCTTCACCGTTGTTGCTCAGTAGTGCTGTTTGAGTTATTTGCCTCTGAAATTGCAAGCACACACTTGCAAAGTAAAGGTTTTTTTTTTGTTTTGTTTTTTAAAGCGTATAACTTTCATCTGAGAATACAGAGAACAGATGCAGTTGGCAGGTACCACTTACACAGGAATAGTTACCTAGAACCATGGAACACCTTCAGCTAAGCAGTTGCTGGGGAACGTTGCTTGAGGGTTATGCTTGGGATCATTGTTAACCATGAATTTATCCTTGAGGCAGCAAGAGGCTGGGTTATAGGTGCCAGCCAAGCTGAATAACTGATGACAGTTGAGACAGAAGCAGAGGCATAGGTCTGAAACAGGCCAGGTACAAATACTGGAGTTAAAGAAATAGCAATGTCAGAAAGAAAGTATTAACTATATGGTAGATACAATTAAAAGAGAGTACTTGCACTTATTCGTATCTCTCAAACCATAATGGTATAAGAGATATAGGAAAATAAAGTTCTCCGCTCCCTCCCCTTTCTGCTTGACGAGCTGTAAAGCTGTCAGAAGCAGATCCTGGTTCCTGCATCAGACGGCGGCTCTTCAGCAGCGCCAACATAGCGATACCTAAAAATAAATACTTCATCGGAACAGTCTACAATGTTGCAAGCACACTTTGTAGACCATTCTGATGAAGTATTTATCTTTAGATATCGTTATGTCAGTGCTGCTGAAGAGCCGCATATGGTCAAGCGACCAGAATCTGCTTCTGACAGCTTTATAGCTCGTCAAGCAGAAAAGGGAGGGACCAGAGAACTTTATTTTCCTATATCTCTCATACCATAATGGTTTGAGAGATATGAATAAGTGCAAGTACTCTCTTAATTGTATCTACCATATAGTTAATACTTTCTGACATTACTATCCCTTTAACTCAGAGAGGTAGTAAGTAGAAGGAACATGATCCAGACAACTAAACCCTAAAGGTTTAGGGTCTTTATGTTGCATTTGCATCTGAATACTTGCACATACATGTACCTTGAAGTATCATGATTTCCAGAAATACAGCATGAAACTTCTCTAAACTGGGCATGAATGTAAAAAAATATCCAGGAACAGAAAGAGGACTCTTACAATAACAATTTTAGCCTACAAACCATTCTTTGATCAACCAAACAAGTAAAGTGCTTGTTCAGTCAACCACAGTAATAGGTGAAAAATAGAATTAATAATTTTACTTCATGGATAAAATAAAAAAAAAAAAAACGTAAAAAAATTGAATCACGCATTTGTTGGCCATAATCAAGATGAGGGCACAATGGAACAAAATATGTAAACCTTTGAATGCTCGAGGGGTTGGCAACACATTGCAAAGCAATGCATTGTATACCACTCTGGCACTCAAAGGATTAACATATCTCTATGTTGATCATGCACCCAAATCTTTCTAAATTGATGAAAACATTTCACAAAGAAATGGTTGATTGTGTATGAAAAGCACAGCAGCATGTAATATACAAAATATTACATGACGAAATGAACAAACAAAATGGCAATAAGAGGGTTAGTAACATAGTTAATGAGACTGAAAAAAAGACGTGTCCATCAAGTCCAGCCCATGCCAAAACACCGTTGTTGATCCAGAGGTAGGCAAAAAAAAAAAAAATACTGAAGCCATCCAATTTAGCCCCAAGTGGGTAAAAAAATTCCTTTTTGACTCCAAACAGCAGTCAGATATTTCCCTGGATCAACAACCTATCTGCACTGAAGCCAACTTTCATAACTCTCAATATTGTTCTGTGCTAGATAGGTATCCATTACTTTTTTGAAAGCAGTTACAATATCTGCAAGCACAACATCCTGAGGCAAAGAATTCTATAGCTTTAACACCCTTAGTGCAAAAAATCCCTACCTCTGTTTTATTCAATTGTGCATTCACATATTTCTTAAAAAAAAAAAAAAGTCTGATTGTGAGCTCAAAGCTAACCCCGACATCTTATCACATGAGTGAAAACTAAAACACCAGCAATCAACTCACTTGATTACCAGCTGTATGAAGGGAGATCTGTTTTCTCTTACAGCTGCCTGCCCTCACAAGGCATGTGCAAGCTGCCTTTACTAACATTGCTCCCCAATTACTTTACATTGCTATCCCTTTGATTGCAGAATGTTCAGTTAAAGGGATAGTAATATTTCAAAATAAAAGCAGCTCCAATTAATCTTCACAGAATTTGGCCATGGAGAGTGTTATTTCAGTACTGTCTCCCCCCTACGACCCCTTCCGCCTGGCACCCACAATTTCCCTCCAGCGATCTAGTAATGCAGAGCGCTGGGAAATGACATCATCTCCCAGCGCTCTGCATTACTAAGAGGACCGCGTGGGAGCTGCAGGGAGGTAGGAGATGGGAGCATTGTAAAGATTGAGGGGCATTGTAGAGGGGGTCAGTGTGGTCGAGGGGGGCTAATGTGGTGGTGGGGGGGGGGCCCGTGGCACTTCTTGCACCAGGGCCCGGAGGCTTCTAGTTACGCCTCTGAGCATAAGGAAAAACCTGTCAAGGGGGGCAGGGTTTTCCCTATGACCGCAGTAAGAAGATTGTCCCTTGCTGTGAGCTGCCTGGTCTCAAGACCAGATTCCACATCTGAGGGGAGGTGTCTTACACTAGGTAAAAGAGGTGGGAGAGGATACTTTATCATTCAATTACTCTTGAACTACAACTCTGACAGTATTGAAATAACACCCTCCATGGCCCAAATACTATGAAGATTAATTGGAACTTTTATTTTGAAACATTGATCCCTTAAAAAAATAAACTTGCAGGGAGCTGACTGAATTGACTCCCTGCAAATGAAAGGACACATTGGGTGTCATAGTTCCACTCCCAAGCTGTGAGAATGGCTGTTACCATCTATAAGTGGCACTCAGAGTGAAACAGCATGCTCCAACACCTTGCTGTCCAGAGGGGGGTATCTATTCAATGCTCCTCTCAACCTCAAGAAGTAAAAGGGTTAAGCTTATAATATTTTGGGTGATATTTAACCATTGGGAAGTTAACAACATCTCCAGTGCAATCCACTGCTAAACAGATCTAACACCTCCTTAAAATAAATCCCCCCCACACACACTTACCTTACTATGGGCAGAGAATCCTAATGGCCTCTATGAATCTTCTCCTAGACATCATGTCCGTGGAGATGGACATAACAGTTGCTTGGCAGATTTTTGGGGGTTTTTAACCCTTTGAGTACCAGAGGAGTAAGCAATGCGTTCTGTACCCCTCTGGCACTCAAAGGGTTAAACTGAAGTGAGCATATTGCATGAACCTACTTAACCCTTCAAAGACCAGAAGAGGCGGTGAATTGCACACACAGCACTGGTCCATAGACAGATTACCATGTTCAGTGATGAGAATTTGAGGTTGTGTGGTCCTGCTACCAACTGTCATTTCTACATCTGTGGATATGACATCTGGGCCTGATTGTAGATGCTACCTCTTGAACAAAGGAACAAGGCCTAAATTCACAGGGGATGTTTGCATTGTCTGGCCATGGTAATGTAAGTGTGTGGGGCGAGTGTCATAAAGATGTCACAGTTCTTCTTAATTCTCCTTTAAATGACATAAATCAAGTTGTTTTTGGAGGAGAGAGCGTTCCTGAGCAGTGCTGAAGGGAAGCGAAAAAAGACCTTCACTTATTAGAAATAAAAATGAAAATGAAACATAAAAATGTCAGCCGCTCTAATGAGATTTTTTGGAAATGTGTGAATAGGAAGGCAGGAGTACAACAAAGAGCATAATGGAAAACAGTGTGACGCCAGGGAAGAGAGACCATCAGATGGGCACAATTCACAGCAGATACTCTCAGGTGCAAAAACTCGTTATTGTGTAGGAGCTCAGGTGAGGATTTCAAACATTTACTGAATCTACTGAATTGCAGGGAAAAGAGAGCTATTATTCCCCATTCATACACAAGCCAGCACAGGAACAAGGCAAAAGCTCTTCTATATCTTTTATTTGAGACATAAAAAGCAATGACTTGTTTCTCAGCTTCTAACTGAGCAGTCAACTTTAGAAAAGAGTTGGAAAGTGTTTTAACACTAAGAATGGCAGAGGGGTGTGGGTTAAGTTAGCAGTTAAAGGGATAGTATTACTTCAATATTACTATCCCTCATATTGTAGCCCTTAATAAACTGAGTTAAATGACACCAGCGGCATCTCTCAGACCTTTATGGTGTAAGAGATAGCCGCTTTCAAAGTTTCCTCTCCCCTGTGTCAGTGTTCTGCTGCCAGCAGGGGAATCCGGTCCCGGGACAGGCAGAGGCTCTTCAGCAGAGCCGATATCTCGTTATGGAAGAAAAATGATTCATTGAAACAGTCTTCTACGTGTGCTTGGTTACCAAGCACACGTAGAAGACTGTTTCAATTGATCATTTTTCCTTCCATAACGAGATATCGGCTCTGCTGAAGAGCCTCCTCTTGATTCAGAGACCAGTATAATGCTAATCGCTTCTTGCTGTAACATTAGGAGCCATTCACAGCACACCGAAGTGAAGGGTGAACGAGCTCCCCGGGGCAGCTGGGAGGGAGGTGGGAGGAGAATGAAACAGTCCTGACAGCTGTGCCGCAGATACCATGCCGCAGAATGTGGAAGTGCACGGCTTGGACATCAAATATCTTACGAAGTATGTAAAAAGAAAAGAAAAGAAGTACCTTTCCCAACACTGTTTAACTGTTTAATGAGTTGGTAAAAAAATGTTCTGAGGTGAACGTTCCCCTTTAAGGAGGAGTAATGTTTGTTTATGAAAAAGTATACATATACACACATATATTATATATATTTTAATAAGCAAAATGAATGCCTATTGAATATGTGATAATACTTTTTCATTAGCTCAACATTCAGTTTTCAGGACCTGCTTTCTAGAAAAACAACCTCCCTGAGCAAGGCTACAAAGGACGTGAAGCAAACACCTAAATGGAAGTTCTACAATTCTACTAAACTTTAAGATTCTCTGTACAACACCAGCTTGTGGACAAAACAAACTCTTCCATCATGAGAAGGTGCACTCACCCCATTCGGACTGTTTCAACATTATGCTCTCTGCAAACAGTATCTAAATACGTAATATTCCTTCTCTCCATAGCTGCAGTTCTCATTAAAATATCTGGTTCCTTCTACCCTCCACCATCTCCTCCACCCCATGTTTATATCTCTCCTTCACTTCTACCATCCACACTCACCTCTACACACCAACTCCTTACTCTTCTCCGCTCCTGCACTCCTCCACCCCACACAAACCAAAAACCAAATACACAATCACTCTCTCGTCTCCTGTCTCTCTCTTTTCTTCTGTTAATGGCAGCTGGAGATATCTCTCCAAACCCTGGCCCTATCTCCACTCACAAACATTCTACCTCCAGTCAGCATAGGAACAATTCAAATCTAATCACCATTCCCTACCTTCAACCTCAATTTCTTCCCTTTTCCTGTGCTTTGTGGAATGCTCGCTCCATTACTAACAAATATAACACTGTGCATGATCTCTTTTTCTCTCGCTCCCTCAATTTACTTGCTATTATTGAAACTTGGCTCTCTCAATCTGACACTGCTTTAGAGGCAGCAATCTCCTATGGTGGTCTCTCCTTCTCTCACACTCCGCGCTCAGCTGGACGTGGGGGAGGTGTGGGTTTGCTGCTCTCTGAACATTGTCATTACAAACCAATTTCTCCCCCCTCCTCGCTCCGCTTCTCCTCTTTTGAACTGCATGCTGTCCGTATCTTTGCTCCAGTATCTCTACAAGTTGCAGTCATCTATCGCCCACCTACCACTACACCTTCAGACTTCCTTTCTGACTTTGAATCATGGCTCTCCTTCTTTCTCTCATCAGACACACCTTCACTTCTTCTGGAGGACTTCAACTGTCATGTGGATGATCCCTTCATCTCCTGGGCATCCCGTTTTCTCTCTTTAACATCTTCATTTGGACTAACCCAGTGGACGAATGCTAGTACTCACAAGTATGGTCACTTCCTAGACCTTGTGTTTACTAGAGGCTGTGCACTCTTGGATTTTAATATCTCTCCTCTTCCACTATCAGATCACCATCTTCTAACTTTCAGCGCTACTTATAAACCTTCCGCAATCCCTGCTTCCTCTCCCCGCTTCACGCGTAACCTCAAATCCCTTAATCTCACGGCTCTCCAGTCCTCCCTGGCCACTGGACTTTCATCTATGCCCATTAGTGATGATCGAGCACCCCGATGCTCGGGTGTTTGGGTGCTCTGGCCGAGCGCCCCCGGAGGCTCGAGTGCTCGGCCGAGCACCCGAGCCCCATTGAAGTCAATGGGAGGACTCGAGCATTACACCAGGCACCCCCTGCTCTGATGAGGGGAGGGTGCCTGGTTCATAGGAAAAGGTCAGAAAATGATGGAAACACCACAGAAATGGTTCAGGGACAGCATAGGGAGGATGTCTGGATGCATCTTGGACTCCAACGTCGCTGCTGGGAACGATGTTTCGCCCGTAGTACGCCATTTTTACAGACTGACCGTAAAACACACAAAAAGGAAGATAAAAACTAATCTGCGGCTAGGCACACTAAACAATATGTGACGCTAATCTGCGGCTAGGCACACTAAACAATATGTGACGTTAATCTGCGGCTAGGCACACTAAACAATATGTGACGCTAATCTGCGGCTAGGCACACTAAACAATATGTAACGCTAATCTGCGGCTAGGCACACTAAACAATATGTGACGCTAATCTGCGGCTAGGCACACGAAACAGAATGTGACTCTAATCTGCGGCTAGGCACACGAAACAGAATGTGACGCTAATCTGCGGCTAGGCACAGTGAACGGAATATGTGACGTTAATTTGTGAATTTGCACACTAAACAGAATGTGACAATAATCTATGGCTAGGCACACGTTTAAAATGGCCCTTTTTGTCGCTGCGTTGTAAAATCATTGGCCCTGTGCACCTAACAGAATATGTCAGCTTGTCACTGCACTGTGAAATATTTGTCCCTGTGCACCTAGTACAATGTCACCTTAGAACATGTCCCCCCCCACAAAAAAATGAAATTCTGCCACCCCCAAAAAAAATTAAATGCTGCCCCCACACACCACAGTCCTAAAAAGGACTTTTGGGTCTTGAAAGAGTTTCAACAATTTTATTCTCCCTACACTGACTTCCTGTGCATCTAGTATTATATGTCACCTTACATATATCCCCCCCACAAAAAAAAGGAAATTGTGCCCCCCCAAACAAAATATAAATGCTGCCCCCACACACAACAGTCCTAAAAAGGACTTTTGGGTCTTGAAAGAGTTTCAACAATTTTATTCTCCCTACACTGACTTTCCCTGCCTAAGCGCATCTCTCCCTGGCTAAGAATGAGCCGAACTCGCGCGTCGGGTACTATACAGCACCCGATCACGGGTTCTGGCCAGCCAATCAGTGTAATGCCAGCAGCCAACATGGCTGCTGGCATTACACTGATGTCAGAGCCTCCCCGCACGTTTATTGGCTGCGCAGCAGCCGCGAAACGTGCGGGGAGGAGACCCGAACATGGCGGGCGAGCACATGCTCGCTCATCACTAATGCCCATTAATCCTGACACTAACAGCCTTGTCAAAACATACAACTCAGTCCTATCCTCCTCTCTGAACCTCCATGCGCCTCTGTCTCTCCGGTCGGCTCGCAGAACTAACCCGGGGCCATGGCTTAATAAAGACACCAGCTTCCTCCGCTCCTGTACCCGTTCAGCTGAATGACTGTGGAGAAAGTCTGGCTCTCTGGCAGACATTTTCCACTACAGGTTCCTCCTTTCCTGCTTTAACTCTGCTCTATCCCTCGCAAAAAAACATTACTTCTCACAACTAATCAACACTCATAAATCCAACTCCCAACGACTTTTCTCTTCCTTTGACTCCCTCCTTCGCCCTCCATCTGCTTCCCCTGCTAACTCCATACAGCCACAAGACTTTGCTGACTACTTCAAAACCCAGGTGGACTCCATCCGGGTTAATATACCACCTTATATATCTCCTCCTAGCCTCCCTCGTTCCCCTTCTGGCACTCTGGACTCTTTTTCACTAGTCACAGAGGAGGAACTGACTAACCTGCTATCCTCCGCTCCGTCCACTACATGCGCACTTGATCCACTCCCCTCTCACCTCATCCAATCCCTCTCCCCCACACTAATCCCTATCCTATTACAAATCTTTAACTCCTCTTTTGCCACCGCTACCTTTCCTGATGACTTCAAACATGCCTTAGTAAAACCTATCCTTAAGAACAACTCTTCTGACAGTAACACACCCTCTAGCTATCGACCAGTTTCTCTTCTGCCTTTTGCCTCTAAACTCTTGGAACGCTTAGCCTACTCACGCCTGCTTGACTTCCTCAATGCATACAACCTGCTCGACCCTTTACAATCTGGATTTCGTACTGCTCACTCCACTGAAACTGCTCTTACAAGAGTCGTCAATGATCTTCACATTGCCAAATCTCAAGGTCACTATTCAATTCTTATCCTGCTTGATCTCTCAGCAGCTTTTGACTCTGCTGATCATGCACTCCTCCTCCACATTCTTCACTCTTTAGGAATCCGCAAGACAGCACTGGACTGGCTCTCCTCTTATCTATCTAACAGATCCTTCAGTGTTTCCTCTGCCACCTCTTCATCCTCCCCATCCAACTCTCTGTTGGGGTTCCTCAAGGTTCTGTTCTAGGACCGCTTCTGTTTTCTCTTTACACAATAACACTTTGTGATCTTTTTAACTCATTTGGTCTCAAATATCACCTCTATGCAGATGACACCCAGATTTACTTATCTGTACCTCGACTCACTTCTGATATCCAGGCTAAAGTCACAGATTGCCTCTCGGCTATCTCAGACTGGATGGCTCATAGGCACCTCAAACTCAATATGTCTAAAACTGAGCTGCTCCTCATCTCACCTAGACCTGGTCCTGTAGCTCCCCTCCAGGTGACTGTAAATGGCACTACCATAAATCCAGTATCAGAAGCGCAGTGTCTAGGGGTGATAATTGACAACTCTCTTTCATTTTCCTCTAATATTAATGCCATTACTAAATCCTGTCGCTTTCTTTTGCGTAACATTGCAAAAATCTGTCCCATCCTCTGTTCCTCCACAGCTAAAATTCTTATACACGCAATCATCCTTTCCCGCATGGACTATTGCAACATTCTTCTGTCTGGCATTCCTGCTTCCCATCTCCAACCACTTCAATCTATACAGAATGCTGCAGCACGAATTACTCTTCTGTCACCTAGGTTTGTCCCTGCCCCACTCCTCCTCAAAACTCTCCAATGGCTGCCTATCAAACTCCGAATATCTTACAAAATCTTACTTCTCTCTTTCAAGATACTTCTCTCCTCTACTCCTTCTTACATTTCCACTCTGATCTCCCGTTATACCCCTTCCCGCCACTTACGTTCAGCCAATGACTGTCTTCTCTCAGCTCCTTTTGTCTCTACAGCTCTGTCATGTATCAAACCTTTTTCTCTTATTGCTCCATATCTATGGAATAGTCTACCATCCAAGCACTTGACCCTAATGTAATGTACTCTGTATGTCTCCCATTACCACTTTAGATTGTAAGCTTTCGGGCAGGGACCTCGCACCCAAGGTGGAAAAGGGGAATGGATAACACTCAAAGAGGGGGGAGAGGGATAAATCAACTAAACATAGGTGTTGTTTCAAGAATAAAATCAGTTCAAACAATCTTCTTTTTTGGTTTGTTAATGAAGTTTCTGTTGCTATCAAAAAAAAGCTTTTCTCTAAGACTCTCAATCTCTTTCATAGATAGCAATATAAATCAAATATCTTCTCTAGACATATCTGGCAGTATTGCTAACAGTTTGAATAAATTACAAATTTGGGTTAAAATAACTTTTGAATGAAACAACTCAAGACAGTGGGATTCTCTAATTTCTGGACCACGAGCTGTTGGGAACTATGGGGGAGATTTATAAAAGTGGAGTTAATGGAAAATAAGTGTTAAAATGGCTGTAATAGTGTCGCTGTTAGTTTTAAAAGTATAAAGGATAGTTTAGGAAACCATAACTCCATGCAGTACGTTTTTTAGAAAATGGAATAAGGAAGTTTGTATAAAGTGGCTCAACAAATTTATAAAGAAATGTTGCTATTTGTGACAATTTAGTAAATATCTAAGGCCATGTCTGACCTGTTCTTATTTTTTGCAGTCTCCACATTTATAAATGTAACTAGAGTACTTTATAAATACCAAGAATCAAAATAAGGAATAAGGACATTTTAAAGATCCGTTCACAAAAGCGAACAAGAACACTTTTTTTTATAAATCTCCCTCTATGACTCATCACCCCCAAACAGTCAATAGCTAAGCTTGCTAGGGATGTTAGGTCCACAACAATTGGTTGTCTGACAATTGTCAGGTTCCTCCAATCAAGTTTTGAATTTAAATAGTTTATATTACTTACTAAATTCGGAGAAAAAAATTTAAAGTACTGTTATCAGACAGAAATGAAAAGCAGTATTATGGTGTTATGAACACAACTGAAAAAAAAGTTCTTATTTCTTTAACCCCTTAAGCACCAGGGGACATTCTATGACCGTCACTGTGGTTTATGGACCAGTGACGGTCGCAGCTCCTCCAGGAACATGATAAGTAATAACGGGGTCTTATATTGACAGATCCAAGACTGGAGCGGTATCAGTCAGACCCCAATGCGGCTCACTGTTACATATAACAGGTCACGTGTACCAGCATGTCAGAAAGGATCAAAGTGGTCCTTAAAGGGATAGTAATGTTTCACAAAAACAGCAGCTCCAATTAATCTTCATAGTATTTGAGCCATAGAGAGTGCTATTTCAATACTGTCAGAGTTGTGGTTAATTTGAATGATAAAGTTTCCCCTCCCGCCCCTTTTACCTAGTGTAAGCCATCTCTTCTCAGATGTGGAATCTGGTTGCTAGACCAGACAGATAACAGCAGGGTACAATCTTCTTCATATGAGAACAATGAAAGCCCTACCCCCCTTGACAAGTTTTTCAGGTTTTTCCCTTATCTTAACTGAAGATTGTCCCTCTCTTCAATCTACCTGAGCACCTCCCTGCTGCTCTTAGCTGAGCAGTGTTACATCAGTAAAAGGGGCAGGAGGGGGGTACTTTGTCATTGAATTACTCTTGTACTACAACTCTGACAGAATTGAAATAACACTCTCCAAAGTCCAAATACTATGATGATTAATTAGAGATGCTATTATTATGAAACATTACTATCCCATTAAGGGAAGGTAACTTCCCTGGACCGCTGGTCAGTAAGGGGTTAAACATTTTCATTTTCAAGCAAAATTAAAGACATTTTTAAGGTCAGAATTTTTAATGCCAATTTCATCAAGCTCATCTTACCAACATTTTTAATTCTTTATGACACATTTCCAAACATGATGGATTTACTTGTGAAAATACTGTCCTCCTTTTACCGACTCAAAATCCAACAAATTCTTTCATTGTGATGACTTTTTGAATACATCAAGCCATTAGTCCTCTACCAGGACACATCCCACATAAAGGCAGTAATTCTAAAGAGTGGAACTTCATTTTAGAGGCATCAATATGTAATGATATAATGTCTGTAGCTATACCTTTCTTTGTGAGTTATGATTTTAGATATACCAAAAATGCAGGGAGGTGAGATGATCACACTGGTTGTGACACTGCTTTTTTTGTGACTGCTAAATACCTGCATCCGTATTTTATAAACTGGGGGGCAACGCCCTTGGAAATCAGAATTGGCCAGAGTATAAATCTTATCACAGATAAACGAGAGAGTCATAGACTTTTGCAAAAATCAATCACAGCTGTAACCAAGGAAATTGTTCCTCCACTCCATGCCAGAATTGTATTGGCTATTGTATGTATCAATCACTTCTCTCTACTCTCCTACACACAGTCCCTTTCCAGTTACTCTCTGAAAGTGGATGGATGAATGAACAAAAAAACAAATTGATTTGCACAAAAAAATGATTGTGTTGTTCATTATCCTGTGACTTTGTGTACCTATCAATTGATATGTTATTTTAATCTGAACACACACAAAAAAACACATTATTTTTGGTTAATTTCACATTTGTTACAACATTATAACAAGTATATTTCTCAACTAGAATACTTTATAAATACCAACACTCAAAATAAGGAATAATGACATTTTAAAGATCCATTCACAAAAGTGAACAAGAACACTTTTTATAAATCTCCCTCTATGACTCATCACTCCCAAATAGTCAATAGCTAAGCTTGCTAGGGATGTTAGGTCCACAACAATTGGTGGTCTGACAATTGTCAGGTTCCTTCAATCAAGTTTTGAATTTAAATGGTTTATATTGAACAATGGCAACTAAGTGTTTGTATGTCTATGATTAAGCTCTAGGAAAGTGTGAAAAGCGTTAGACCCGGTTGGAGGTCTTGTCAAGCTGTATGTGCTGAATGTCCCACCTCTGTCTGTGAACTGCGATCTTCTTTTAAAGATCTACAATAAAGCTATGATTTTTATCTTCATCTGGTTCAGAGTGCCATCAATCTTTCGGTGTGACAATTGTCAACTGCTCCTGCCCTACAGCGTATATGCTTTTCATATTAAAACTTCCCTTCGACTTTTAATCCTTTGAGTGCCAGAGGGGTACACAACGTGCGTTGTATACCCCTCTGGCTCTCAAAACATTTAAGTGGCTAATGGTCCAAAATTCTGGGGACTAAATGTCAATAGCCATTCTAATGAAATAAAGGTAACTTCACTATAAGATGACGTTGTCACACAGTGTAGGTCCAGGGACTACATTAAAGGGGAACTACCACCCCGCAATAACTTAAGCTTCACTGATTGCTCATCTGGCGACTAGCTGCTTAGTAGTGCTAGTCGCCAGAAATATTACCCGGTTCAGCAGATATCGGCGTTTTACCGATGGTGATAGGAGCAGGAAGCACGGATGTCTCTTCACAGTGACGTCCGTGCGCCTGTGCTGTCAGTCCCTTTTGCACCGCGCGGTGTTATTGCTCGGTGATAGTTCCCCTTTAAGCTGACTCCAAACAGAAAGGACTTTGGCACATTCCAGTAAAGAATTCCCCGTAAAATAAGAAGGGGAATCATGTCTGGGCTGGGGGAAGATCAAAGTTAATGTTGATTGGTGGGCTAGGCGAGTTTTTTTGTACGAGGAAGAGGTGGGATTTTAAAGTTGATAAATAGGGCTACTTATATTGCCTACTTCCTCTTTGGTCCTTTCTGCAAATCTCCCTCCCTGGGGTTGTTTTGGATGTTCGGGGAGTGTTCAGGTCATAAAAGCACCTGGGGGGTTGGGTCTTTTGTCACAGCTGTTGGCACTTTGGGCCCTTGCCAATGGGTTAAAATGGTAAATTAATTGTGTGTGTTTTTTATGGTCAAAAGGTGAAGGTCAGGCCAACGGCGATGGCAAATATTGCACCCAGACCTTGGTCATGTAATTGGTTGGTAACATGAGGTCTGGGCTTAACCAGTGGAATTACATGTCATGGACAACATGATCACATTGCCCACCTCTGTTCTAGAGCTATCTGAGTGATGGATTGTACAGTGCTACAGTGTAAGTTGGTGTTATATAAAGAATAAGAAAAGTAATAGATGGTTCACTTATCTGAAGCAGTGTTTCTCAACAGACCTCTGCACAGCAAAAAAATTAGTTTTCGTCTGGCTCATTCATTTAAATATTTTTTGTCGTTCAGCAAAAAGGAATTTTGTTTACATTATGTTCGGTTAGTCAGAATTTCGCTGAAAATTTTATTAGCAGCGTGAAATTGGTTCAACACTGTATCCAATGGGGAAGGACCCTGCTGCCTTCTCTGGAGCGGCATTTGAACAAGATTCATTCAAACAAATTAAATTACATAAAACTTGGCCACTCTTACTAAATTCAGAGAATAAAAATAAAAGTATTGTTAGCAGACAGAAATGAGAAGCAGTAGTATGGTGTTATGAACACAACTAAATAAAAAGTTCTTATTTCTTTAACCCCTTAAGCATCAGGGGACATTCTATGACCATCACTGTGGTTTATGGACCAGTGATGGTCACAGCATCTCCGGGAGCATGGTAAGTAAAAACGGGGTCTGAAATTGACATCTCCAAGACTGGAGAGGTCTCTGTCAGACCCCAATGCGGCGCACTGGTACATATAACAAGTCAAGTGTACCAGCGTGTCAGAAAGGATCACAGTGGCCCTTAAAGGAATAGTAATGTTTCACAAAAACAGCAGCTCCAATTAATCATCATAGTATTTGAGCCATAGAGAGTGTTATTTCAATTCTGTCAGAGTTGTGTTCAAGAGTAATTGAAGGACAAAGTTTCCCCTCCCGCCCCTTTTACCTAGTGTAAGCCATCTCTTCTCAGATGTGGAATGCAGTCCATAGACCAGACAGATAAGAGAAGGGGACAGTCTTCTTCCTATGAGAACAATGAAAGCCCTGCCCCGCTTGACAAGTTTTTCAGGTTTTTTCCTTATCTTAATTGAAGATTGTCCCTCTCTGCAGTCTACCTGGGCACCTCCCTTCTGATCTGGCTGAGCAGTGTTACATCAGTAAAAGGGGCGGGAGGGGGATACGCTATCATTCAATTACTCTTGAACTACAACTCTGACAGAACTGAAATAACACTCTCCAAGGTCCAAATACTATGATGATTAATTAGAGATGCTATTATTATGAAACATTACTATCCCATTAAGGGAAGGTAACTTCCCTGGACCGCTGGTCAGTAAGGGGTTAAACATTTTCATTTTCAAGCAAAATTAAAGACATTTTTAAGGTCAGAATTTTTAATGCCAATTTCATCAAGCTCATCTTACCAACATTTTTAATTCTTTATGACACATTTCCAAACATGATGGATTTACTTGTGAAAATACTGTCCTCCTTTTACCGACTCAAAATCCAACAAATTCTTTCATTGTGATGACTTTTTGAATACATCAAGCCATTAGTCCTCTACCAGGACACATCCCACATAAAGGCAGTAATTCTAAAGAGTGGAACTTCATTTTAGAGGCATCAATATGTAATGATATAATGTCTGTAGCTATACCTTTCTTTGTGAGTTATGATTTTAGATATACCAAAAATGCAGGGAGGTGAGATGATCACACTGGTTGTGACACTGCTTTTTTTGTGACTGCTAAATACCTGCATCCGTATTTTATAAACTGGGGGGCAACGCCCTTGGAAATCAGAATTGGCCAGAGTATAAATCTTATCACAGATAAACGAGAGAGTCATAGACTTTTGCAAAAATCAATCACAGCTGTAACCAAGGAAATTGTTCCTCCACTCCATGCCAGAATTGTATTGGCTATTGTATGTATCAATCACTTCTCTCTACTCTCCTACACACAGTCCCTTTCCAGTTACTCTCTGAAAGTGGATGGATGAATGAACAAAAAAACAAATTGATTTGCACAAAAAAATGATTGTGTTGTTCATTATCCTGTGACTTTGTGTACCTATCAATTGATATGTTATTTTAATCTGAACACACACAAAAAAACACATTATTTTTGGTTAATTTCACATTTGTTACAACATTATAACAAGTATATTTCTCAACTAGAATACTTTATAAATACCAACACTCAAAATAAGGAATAATGACATTTTAAAGATCCATTCACAAAAGTGAACAAGAACACTTTTTATAAATCTCCCTCTATGACTCATCACTCCCAAATAGTCAATAGCTAAGCTTGCTAGGGATGTTAGGTCCACAACAATTGGTGGTCTGACAATTGTCAGGTTCCTTCAATCAAGTTTTGAATTTAAATGGTTTATATTGAACAATGGCAACTAAGTGTTTGTATGTCTATGATTAAGCTCTAGGAAAGTGTGAAAAGCGTTAGACCCGGTTGGAGGTCTTGTCAAGCTGTATGTGCTGAATGTCCCACCTCTGTCTGTGAACTGCGATCTTCTTTTAAAGATCTACAATAAAGCTATGATTTTTATCTTCATCTGGTTCAGAGTGCCATCAATCTTTCGGTGTGACAATTGTCAACTGCTCCTGCCCTACAGCGTATATGCTTTTCATATTAAAACTTCCCTTCGACTTTTAATCCTTTGAGTGCCAGAGGGGTACACAACGTGCGTTGTATACCCCTCTGGCTCTCAAAACATTTAAGTGGCTAATGGTCCAAAATTCTGGGGACTAAATGTCAATAGCCATTCTAATGAAATAAAGGTAACTTCACTATAAGATGACGTTGTCACACAGTGTAGGTCCAGGGACTACATTAAAGGGGAACTACCACCCCGCAATAACTTAAGCTTCACTGATTGCTCATCTGGCGACTAGCTGCTTAGTAGTGCTAGTCGCCAGAAATATTACCCGGTTCAGCAGATATCGGCGTTTTACCGATGGTGATAGGAGCAGGAAGCACGGATGTCTCTTCACAGTGACGTCCGTGCGCCTGTGCTGTCAGTCCCTTTTGCACCGCGCGGTGTTATTGCTCGGTGATAGTTCCCCTTTAAGCTGACTCCAAACAGAAAGGACTTTGGCACATTCCAGTAAAGAATTCCCCGTAAAATAAGAAGGGGAATCATGTCTGGGCTGGGGGAAGATCAAAGTTAATGTTGATTGGTGGGCTAGGCGAGTTTTTTTGTACGAGGAAGAGGTGGGATTTTAAAGTTGATAAATAGGGCTACTTATATTGCCTACTTCCTCTTTGGTCCTTTCTGCAAATCTCCCTCCCTGGGGTTGTTTTGGATGTTCGGGGAGTGTTCAGGTCATAAAAGCACCTGGGGGGTTGGGTCTTTTGTCACAGCTGTTGGCACTTTGGGCCCTTGCCAATGGGTTAAAATGGTAAATTAATTGTGTGTGTTTTTTATGGTCAAAAGGTGAAGGTCAGGCCAACGGCGATGGCAAATATTGCACCCAGACCTTGGTCATGTAATTGGTTGGTAACATGAGGTCTGGGCTTAACCAGTGGAATTACATGTCATGGACAACATGATCACATTGCCCACCTCTGTTCTAGAGCTATCTGAGTGATGGATTGTACAGTGCTACAGTGTAAGTTGGTGTTATATAAAGAATAAGAAAAGTAATAGATGGTTCACTTATCTGAAGCAGTGTTTCTCAACAGACCTCTGCACAGCAAAAAAATTAGTTTTCGTCTGGCTCATTCATTTAAATATTTTTTGTCGTTCAGCAAAAAGGAATTTTGTTTACATTATGTTCGGTTAGTCAGAATTTCGCTGAAAATTTTATTAGCAGCGTGAAATTGGTTCAACACTGTATCCAATGGGGAAGGACCCTGCTGCCTTCTCTGGAGCGGCATTTGAACAAGATTCATTCAAACAAATTAAATTACATAAAACTTGGCCACTCTTACTAAATTCAGAGAATAAAAATAAAAGTATTGTTAGCAGACAGAAATGAGAAGCAGTAGTATGGTGTTATGAACACAACTAAATAAAAAGTTCTTATTTCTTTAACCCCTTAAGCATCAGGGGACATTCTATGACCATCACTGTGGTTTATGGACCAGTGATGGTCACAGCATCTCCGGGAGCATGGTAAGTAAAAACGGGGTCTGAAATTGACATCTCCAAGACTGGAGAGGTCTCTGTCAGACCCCAATGCGGCGCACTGGTACATATAACAAGTCAAGTGTACCAGCGTGTCAGAAAGGATCACAGTGGCCCTTAAAGGAATAGTAATGTTTCACAAAAACAGCAGCTCCAATTAATCATCATAGTATTTGAGCCATAGAGAGTGTTATTTCAATTCTGTCAGAGTTGTGTTCAAGAGTAATTGAAGGACAAAGTTTCCCCTCCCGCCCCTTTTACCTAGTGTAAGCCATCTCTTCTCAGATGTGGAATGCAGTCCATAGACCAGACAGATAAGAGAAGGGGACAGTCTTCTTCCTATGAGAACAATGAAAGCCCTGCCCCGCTTGACAAGTTTTTCAGGTTTTTTCCTTATCTTAATTGAAGATTGTCCCTCTCTGCAGTCTACCTGGGCACCTCCCTTCTGATCTGGCTGAGCAGTGTTACATCAGTAAAAGGGGCGGGAGGGGGATACGCTATCATTCAATTACTCTTGAACTACAACTCTGACAGAACTGAAATAACACTCTCCAAGGTCCAAATACTATGATGATTAATTAGAGATGCTATTATTATGAAACATTACTATCCCATTAAGGGAAGGTAACTTCCCTGGACCGCTGGTCAGTAAGGGGTTAAACATTTTCATTTTCAAGCAAAATTAAAGACATTTTTAAGGTCAGAATTTTTAATGCCAATTTCATCAAGCTCATCTTACCAACATTTTTAATTCTTTATGACACATTTCCAAACATGATGGATTTACTTGTGAAAATACTGTCCTCCTTTTACCGACTCAAAATCCAACAAATTCTTTCATTGTGATGACTTTTTGAATACATCAAGCCATTAGTCCTCTACCAGGACACATCCCACATAAAGGCAGTAATTCTAAAGAGTGGAACTTCATTTTAGAGGCATCAATATGTAATGATATAATGTCTGTAGCTATACCTTTCTTTGTGAGTTATGATTTTAGATATACCAAAAATGCAGGGAGGTGAGATGATCACACTGGTTGTGACACTGCTTTTTTTGTGACTGCTAAATACCTGCATCCGTATTTTATAAACTGGGGGGCAACGCCCTTGGAAATCAGAATTGGCCAGAGTATAAATCTTATCACAGATAAACGAGAGAGTCATAGACTTTTGCAAAAATCAATCACAGCTGTAACCAAGGAAATTGTTCCTCCACTCCATGCCAGAATTGTATTGGCTATTGTATGTATCAATCACTTCTCTCTACTCTCCTACACACAGTCCCTTTCCAGTTACTCTCTGAAAGTGGATGGATGAATGAACAAAAAAACAAATTGATTTGCACAAAAAAATGATTGTGTTGTTCATTATCCTGTGACTTTGTGTACCTATCAATTGATATGTTATTTTAATCTGAACACACACAAAAAAACACATTATTTTTGGTTAATTTCACATTTGTTACAACATTATAACAAGTATATTTCTCAACTAGAATACTTTATAAATACCAACACTCAAAATAAGGAATAATGACATTTTAAAGATCCATTCACAAAAGTGAACAAGAACACTTTTTATAAATCTCCCTCTATGACTCATCACTCCCAAATAGTCAATAGCTAAGCTTGCTAGGGATGTTAGGTCCACAACAATTGGTGGTCTGACAATTGTCAGGTTCCTTCAATCAAGTTTTGAATTTAAATGGTTTATATTGAACAATGGCAACTAAGTGTTTGTATGTCTATGATTAAGCTCTAGGAAAGTGTGAAAAGCGTTAGACCCGGTTGGAGGTCTTGTCAAGCTGTATGTGCTGAATGTCCCACCTCTGTCTGTGAACTGCGATCTTCTTTTAAAGATCTACAATAAAGCTATGATTTTTATCTTCATCTGGTTCAGAGTGCCATCAATCTTTCGGTGTGACAATTGTCAACTGCTCCTGCCCTACAGCGTATATGCTTTTCATATTAAAACTTCCCTTCGACTTTTAATCCTTTGAGTGCCAGAGGGGTACACAACGTGCGTTGTATACCCCTCTGGCTCTCAAAACATTTAAGTGGCTAATGGTCCAAAATTCTGGGGACTAAATGTCAATAGCCATTCTAATGAAATAAAGGTAACTTCACTATAAGATGACGTTGTCACACAGTGTAGGTCCAGGGACTACATTAAAGGGGAACTACCACCCCGCAATAACTTAAGCTTCACTGATTGCTCATCTGGCGACTAGCTGCTTAGTAGTGCTAGTCGCCAGAAATATTACCCGGTTCAGCAGATATCGGCGTTTTACCGATGGTGATAGGAGCAGGAAGCACGGATGTCTCTTCACAGTGACGTCCGTGCGCCTGTGCTGTCAGTCCCTTTTGCACCGCGCGGTGTTATTGCTCGGTGATAGTTCCCCTTTAAGCTGACTCCAAACAGAAAGGACTTTGGCACATTCCAGTAAAGAATTCCCCGTAAAATAAGAAGGGGAATCATGTCTGGGCTGGGGGAAGATCAAAGTTAATGTTGATTGGTGGGCTAGGCGAGTTTTTTTGTACGAGGAAGAGGTGGGATTTTAAAGTTGATAAATAGGGCTACTTATATTGCCTACTTCCTCTTTGGTCCTTTCTGCAAATCTCCCTCCCTGGGGTTGTTTTGGATGTTCGGGGAGTGTTCAGGTCATAAAAGCACCTGGGGGGTTGGGTCTTTTGTCACAGCTGTTGGCACTTTGGGCCCTTGCCAATGGGTTAAAATGGTAAATTAATTGTGTGTGTTTTTTATGGTCAAAAGGTGAAGGTCAGGCCAACGGCGATGGCAAATATTGCACCCAGACCTTGGTCATGTAATTGGTTGGTAACATGAGGTCTGGGCTTAACCAGTGGAATTACATGTCATGGACAACATGATCACATTGCCCACCTCTGTTCTAGAGCTATCTGAGTGATGGATTGTACAGTGCTACAGTGTAAGTTGGTGTTATATAAAGAATAAGAAAAGTAATAGATGGTTCACTTATCTGAAGCAGTGTTTCTCAACAGACCTCTGCACAGCAAAAAAATTAGTTTTCGTCTGGCTCATTCATTTAAATATTTTTTGTCGTTCAGCAAAAAGGAATTTTGTTTACATTATGTTCGGTTAGTCAGAATTTCGCTGAAAATTTTATTAGCAGCGTGAAATTGGTTCAACACTGTATCCAATGGGGAAGGACCCTGCTGCCTTCTCTGGAGCGGCATTTGAACAAGATTCATTCAAACAAATTAAATTACATAAAACTTGGCCACTCTTACTAAATTCAGAGAATAAAAATAAAAGTATTGTTAGCAGACAGAAATGAGAAGCAGTAGTATGGTGTTATGAACACAACTAAATAAAAAGTTCTTATTTCTTTAACCCCTTAAGCATCAGGGGACATTCTATGACCATCACTGTGGTTTATGGACCAGTGATGGTCACAGCATCTCCGGGAGCATGGTAAGTAAAAACGGGGTCTGAAATTGACATCTCCAAGACTGGAGAGGTCTCTGTCAGACCCCAATGCGGCGCACTGGTACATATAACAAGTCAAGTGTACCAGCGTGTCAGAAAGGATCACAGTGGCCCTTAAAGGAATAGTAATGTTTCACAAAAACAGCAGCTCCAATTAATCATCATAGTATTTGAGCCATAGAGAGTGTTATTTCAATTCTGTCAGAGTTGTGTTCAAGAGTAATTGAAGGACAAAGTTTCCCCTCCCGCCCCTTTTACCTAGTGTAAGCCATCTCTTCTCAGATGTGGAATGCAGTCCATAGACCAGACAGATAAGAGAAGGGGACAGTCTTCTTCCTATGAGAACAATGAAAGCCCTGCCCCGCTTGACAAGTTTTTCAGGTTTTTTCCTTATCTTAATTGAAGATTGTCCCTCTCTGCAGTCTACCTGGGCACCTCCCTTCTGATCTGGCTGAGCAGTGTTACATCAGTAAAAGGGGCGGGAGGGGGATACGCTATCATTCAATTACTCTTGAACTACAACTCTGACAGAACTGAAATAACACTCTCCAAGGTCCAAATACTATGATGATTAATTAGAGATGCTATTATTATGAAACATTACTATCCCATTAAGGGAAGGTAACTTCCCTGGACCGCTGGTCAGTAAGGGGTTAAACATTTTCATTTTCAAGCAAAATTAAAGACATTTTTAAGGTCAGAATTTTTAATGCCAATTTCATCAAGCTCATCTTACCAACATTTTTAATTCTTTATGACACATTTCCAAACATGATGGATTTACTTGTGAAAATACTGTCCTCCTTTTACCGACTCAAAATCCAACAAATTCTTTCATTGTGATGACTTTTTGAATACATCAAGCCATTAGTCCTCTACCAGGACACATCCCACATAAAGGCAGTAATTCTAAAGAGTGGAACTTCATTTTAGAGGCATCAATATGTAATGATATAATGTCTGTAGCTATACCTTTCTTTGTGAGTTATGATTTTAGATATACCAAAAATGCAGGGAGGTGAGATGATCACACTGGTTGTGACACTGCTTTTTTTGTGACTGCTAAATACCTGCATCCGTATTTTATAAACTGGGGGGCAACGCCCTTGGAAATCAGAATTGGCCAGAGTATAAATCTTATCACAGATAAACGAGAGAGTCATAGACTTTTGCAAAAATCAATCACAGCTGTAACCAAGGAAATTGTTCCTCCACTCCATGCCAGAATTGTATTGGCTATTGTATGTATCAATCACTTCTCTCTACTCTCCTACACACAGTCCCTTTCCAGTTACTCTCTGAAAGTGGATGGATGAATGAACAAAAAAACAAATTGATTTGCACAAAAAAATGATTGTGTTGTTCATTATCCTGTGACTTTGTGTACCTATCAATTGATATGTTATTTTAATCTGAACACACACAAAAAAACACATTATTTTTGGTTAATTTCACATTTGTTACAACATTATAACAAGTATATTTCTCAACTAGAATACTTTATAAATACCAACACTCAAAATAAGGAATAATGACATTTTAAAGATCCATTCACAAAAGTGAACAAGAACACTTTTTATAAATCTCCCTCTATGACTCATCACTCCCAAATAGTCAATAGCTAAGCTTGCTAGGGATGTTAGGTCCACAACAATTGGTGGTCTGACAATTGTCAGGTTCCTTCAATCAAGTTTTGAATTTAAATGGTTTATATTGAACAATGGCAACTAAGTGTTTGTATGTCTATGATTAAGCTCTAGGAAAGTGTGAAAAGCGTTAGACCCGGTTGGAGGTCTTGTCAAGCTGTATGTGCTGAATGTCCCACCTCTGTCTGTGAACTGCGATCTTCTTTTAAAGATCTACAATAAAGCTATGATTTTTATCTTCATCTGGTTCAGAGTGCCATCAATCTTTCGGTGTGACAATTGTCAACTGCTCCTGCCCTACAGCGTATATGCTTTTCATATTAAAACTTCCCTTCGACTTTTAATCCTTTGAGTGCCAGAGGGGTACACAACGTGCGTTGTATACCCCTCTGGCTCTCAAAACATTTAAGTGGCTAATGGTCCAAAATTCTGGGGACTAAATGTCAATAGCCATTCTAATGAAATAAAGGTAACTTCACTATAAGATGACGTTGTCACACAGTGTAGGTCCAGGGACTACATTAAAGGGGAACTACCACCCCGCAATAACTTAAGCTTCACTGATTGCTCATCTGGCGACTAGCTGCTTAGTAGTGCTAGTCGCCAGAAATATTACCCGGTTCAGCAGATATCGGCGTTTTACCGATGGTGATAGGAGCAGGAAGCACGGATGTCTCTTCACAGTGACGTCCGTGCGCCTGTGCTGTCAGTCCCTTTTGCACCGCGCGGTGTTATTGCTCGGTGATAGTTCCCCTTTAAGCTGACTCCAAACAGAAAGGACTTTGGCACATTCCAGTAAAGAATTCCCCGTAAAATAAGAAGGGGAATCATGTCTGGGCTGGGGGAAGATCAAAGTTAATGTTGATTGGTGGGCTAGGCGAGTTTTTTTGTACGAGGAAGAGGTGGGATTTTAAAGTTGATAAATAGGGCTACTTATATTGCCTACTTCCTCTTTGGTCCTTTCTGCAAATCTCCCTCCCTGGGGTTGTTTTGGATGTTCGGGGAGTGTTCAGGTCATAAAAGCACCTGGGGGGTTGGGTCTTTTGTCACAGCTGTTGGCACTTTGGGCCCTTGCCAATGGGTTAAAATGGTAAATTAATTGTGTGTGTTTTTTATGGTCAAAAGGTGAAGGTCAGGCCAACGGCGATGGCAAATATTGCACCCAGACCTTGGTCATGTAATTGGTTGGTAACATGAGGTCTGGGCTTAACCAGTGGAATTACATGTCATGGACAACATGATCACATTGCCCACCTCTGTTCTAGAGCTATCTGAGTGATGGATTGTACAGTGCTACAGTGTAAGTTGGTGTTATATAAAGAATAAGAAAAGTAATAGATGGTTCACTTATCTGAAGCAGTGTTTCTCAACAGACCTCTGCACAGCAAAAAAATTAGTTTTCGTCTGGCTCATTCATTTAAATATTTTTTGTCGTTCAGCAAAAAGGAATTTTGTTTACATTATGTTCGGTTAGTCAGAATTTCGCTGAAAATTTTATTAGCAGCGTGAAATTGGTTCAACACTGTATCCAATGGGGAAGGACCCTGCTGCCTTCTCTGGAGCGGCATTTGAACAAGATTCATTCAAACAAATTAAATTACATAAAACTTGGCCACTCTTACTAAATTCAGAGAATAAAAATAAAAGTATTGTTAGCAGACAGAAATGAGAAGCAGTAGTATGGTGTTATGAACACAACTAAATAAAAAGTTCTTATTTCTTTAACCCCTTAAGCATCAGGGGACATTCTATGACCATCACTGTGGTTTATGGACCAGTGATGGTCACAGCATCTCCGGGAGCATGGTAAGTAAAAACGGGGTCTGAAATTGACATCTCCAAGACTGGAGAGGTCTCTGTCAGACCCCAATGCGGCGCACTGGTACATATAACAAGTCAAGTGTACCAGCGTGTCAGAAAGGATCACAGTGGCCCTTAAAGGAATAGTAATGTTTCACAAAAACAGCAGCTCCAATTAATCATCATAGTATTTGAGCCATAGAGAGTGTTATTTCAGTTCTGTCAGAGTTGTGTTCAAGAGTAATTGAAGGACAAAGTTTCCCCTCCCGCCCCTTTTACCTAGTGTAAGCCATCTCTTCTCAGATGTGGAATGCAGTCCATAGACCAGACAGATAAGAGAAGGGGACAGTCTTCTTCCTATGAGAACAATGAAAGCCCTGCCCCGCTTGACAAGTTTTTCAGGTTTTTTCCTTATCTTAATTGAAGATTGTCCCTCTCTGCAGTCTACCTGGGCACCTCCCTTCTGATCTGGCTGAGCAGTGTTACATCAGTAAAAGGGGCGGGAGGGGGATACGCTATCATTCAATTACTCTTGAACTACAACTCTGACAGAACTGAAATAACACTCTCCAAGGTCCAAATACTATGATGATTAATTAGAGATGCTATTATTATGAAACATTACTATCCCTTTAAGGGAAGGTAACTTCCCTGGACCGCTGGTCAGTAAGGGGTTAAACATTTTCATTTTCAAGACAAATTTAAAGACATTTTTAAGGTCAGAATTTTTAATGCCAATTTCATCAAGCTCATCTTACCAACATTTTTAATTCTTTATGACACATTTCCAAACATGACGGATTTACTTGTGAAAATACTGTCCTTCTTTTACCAACTCAAAATCCAACAAATTCTTTCATTATGATGACTTTTTGAATACATCAAGCCATTAGTCCTCTCCCAGGACACATCCCACATAAAGGCAGTAATTCTAAAGAGTGGAACTTCATTGTAGAGGCATCAATATGTAATGAAATAATGTCTGTAGCTATACCTTTCTTTGTGAGTTATGATTTTAGACATACCAAAAATGCAGGAAGGTGAGATGATCACACTGGTTGTGACACGGCTTTTCTTATGACTGCTAAATATCTGCATCCGTATTTTATAAACTGGGGGGCAACGCCCTTGGAAATCAGAATTGGCCAGAGTATAAAACTTATCACAGATAAACATGAGATTCATAGACTTTAGCAAGAATCAGTCACAGCTGTAACCAAGGAAATTGTTCCTCCACTTCATGCCAGAATTGTATTGGCTATTCTATGTATCATTCACTTCTCTCTACCCTCCTACACACAGTCCCTTTCCAGTTACTCTCTGAAAGTGGATGAATGAACAAACAAACAAATTGATTTGCACAAAAAATGATTGTGTTGTTCGTTATCCTGTGACTTTGTGTACCTATCAATTGATATGTTATTTTAATCTGAACACACACAAATAGAACACATTATTTTTGGTTAATTTCATATTTGTTACAACATTATAACAAGTATATTTCTCAACTTTTGTTCCTGTAACCCAGGGGTTACTTGGTACACAAGTGAGAGGGTTCTTGCAGCAGGGCATCTCTTCACTGTATAAGCATGCCAGGCCATACCTCAAACAGTGCAGATGTTGGGACAGTGGATGATGATGAGCTCACCATATACTGTGGCTATGTCATGCAGAATAATAGACCTGGAACAATTACTCCTAGCTTGCATTTGGCCATCAGTACAGGCAATGAATAGGAAGGAAGTTCAAGGGGAAGTGGCTAACAATGTCCTGAGGGAAGCAGAAAACACTGCATCATGGAGAGAAGAGTTCCTAGTAGTTAGCTTCTGTTCTGTTTATCATAGTGAGCATGTGATATAAGCATATCTGGGAACTCTCTGGTTTTACCCCGGAGACTCCGGGTTTGATAATGAATTCTCCGGCCAGAGTCAGATTCTCCAGATGTGAGGAAACCCTGCCCACTTGTGCTCAATCCCACCCTGTTCCTCCCACTCCGCGCCCCCTTCTACCCCTTCCCCAGTGAATTCTATATTTTTTTTTATGTTTAATAGTCCTGCCCATCCTCGCGATTAAGCCCTGCCTCTTTTTAATGACACAAATTGCGTCATTTCGATACCCTCATCGGCACTAGAGGGCTGTCCTCCAGGCATCCCCAAGTAAGAAGTTCCCAGGTATGGATATAAGTGTGTGTGTGTCTGTTTCTATGTGGAAGAATGGTTTTTTGCAATAACACTGATGGACCTAATATCAGTTTCTGTTCTTTTCTATTAAAATTATGGCTTTGTTTCTTTTGTAAATATTGCATATTGTGGTACTCACAAGCATTTTTACATTGGTACAGTTACTGTTTAACGAAAAAGTTGAGAGACTCTAATCTATAGTATGAAGTTCTGCTACATCCGCTGTTCCTGATGTACTTAATTTTAGGAGCTGTTCTGTCTGCCTCATTAGGAGTACGGTACTTTTTTGTACTGTAGAGATGAAGCATATCTGAAGCTCAGGACATTAGTTCTCCTACATACAATGGGCCTGCTATAGAAGTCTTTCCTCCAAGGAGTCTTTGAAGTTTGGCCAGTGAAGTCATAATAGAGAAAAGGTCAACTAATCGGGTTATGAAGAATAATCAGACACTAGATTTTCCTCTCCAGAACAAAGTACTACCTGTCTGTACAGTGAGACTTCAAGCTCACTGTAGCATTCCACTTAACCCCTTAGACAATAGAGAGATCCACAACGTATCGTAAAATTGTGTGGTTGAGATCAACGTTCCATATTTTAGCAGGCAGAACAAAAAAAAAAACCCGATGATGACAATTTTTTATAGCATTGGTAAATTAAAATATCCTTTGTTATAAGAGATTTGTGGTTAAGACCTTAACTTTTTTGAGTGCTAGAGAGGTATGCAATGCACTGAAACCCCTCTATCACTCAAATAGCTGAAGGAACACTAACATAAATAAATAAAATATGCTGATATAACCTTTAGTATCACATACATATAGTTAGTAAATGTATATGTTAATTATCCATTTGCTGAAGTACAGTCCTACTCAAACTTGTAAATTGTTCTGTTCAGAGAGTGATTTCTCACTACTGCTTGTGCTGTTTGGACTGAGAGATACCAGCTAAAGTAATTCAATATCTTGTGATTAGTGCAAACTGTTTTTTTATTCAGAAAGACTGTTATCTGATTTCAACCCACTCACAAATAATCCTGGACAATCAATGGGGGTCCAGGAAAAGACAGGAATGTCTACTCCCTTAAGGCATTTATATGACTAGATTTTAGGTCTCAGATAAGTTGGTCATTTCTACAACCTCTCCAACCTGCCATCCCAGTCTATCCTCTTTTGTTAATTTTAGAACTTGTATTAAGGTTGTGAAGTATGGTAGTATTTCCACAGAACTTGAACTAAAATGTTGCTACGCATGTTAAACAGAGATTACCACTGAAATGGAGCTACACTAATTAAACTACTGAGTTTAAAACTGAAACTGAAACTACAGGGCTTACAAGTCAAATGGAGGGGCACTTTTGATACCACAGAGCTTACAATTGATATTGAGTTATACTAATGATAAACAGAGCTTTCAACTGAACTTTCAACTGAAATTATGTAACTCTAGTGATAACACAGATCTTACAATTGAGCTGGAGCTACACTAGTGATAGCACAGAGCTTATAATTAAAATGGTGCTAGACTAGTGATACCACAGACTTACAATTTAATTGGAGCTACATAAGTCATAACACAGAACTAAGAAATGAAATGGTTACTCATGTGATACCACCAACCTTACAATTGATATTGAGGTATACTAATGATAAACAGAGCTTGCAACTGAAATTGTTTCATACTAATGATAACACAGATCTTACAATGGAGCTACAGTAGTGATACTACAGAGCTTAAAACTGGAATGGTGTCACACTAGTGATAACACAGGTTTTACAATTGGAATGGAGCTACACTAGTGATAGCATAGAGCTTACAATTGAAATGGAGCTACACTAGTGATATCACAGAGCTTACAATTGAAATGGAGGTACACTAGTGATATCACAGAGCTTACAATTGAAATGGAGCTACACTAGTGATATCACAGAGGCTACACTAGTGATATCACAGAACTTACAATTGAAATGGAGGTACACTAGTGATATCACAGAGCTTACAATTGAAATGGAGCTACACTAGTGATATCACAGAGGCTACACTAGTGATATCACAGAGCTTACAATTGAAACTGTGCTTTATTTTTGATACCACAAAGCTTGCAGTAATAATGGTGCAACACTAATGATACGACAGAGCTTACTATTGAATGCTATCAAAGTGTTTACAATTGATCTTAAGCTTTTTTTTTTTTTGTGAAAACATTTTACCAGGGCGAATACATTGAGATTATTTCTTGTTTTCAAGTAAGTCCTGGACTCATTTTATCTACCTCAGAGGGGTGAAAGGCTGAGCTGACCTTGCCAGGACTAGAACCTGTGACCTTGCGGCTTGAACAGATTCTACAGCTGGTGCCTTAACCAACTGAGCCATCTCACCTGCTTCTCTATTGATATCACAAAACATTTGGCTGAAACGGAGTTACACTAGTGATACCACAGAGTTTGCAATTGAAATGGTGCTATAACTCTAGTGGAGATCCATTTCTATTGTAAGATCTGTGGTATTGTTTGTTCAGATCCATTTCTATAGTAAGCTCTGTGATATCACTACTTCTCGCACCTCTCTCTCCCATCATCTCTCTCTGCTCACCTCTCTACTGGCTCTAGCTCCAGCGGGAAGCATTTTTTACTTTGATGCTCGCTTCTTTCTTGTCTCTCCTGGCCTTTTCAAAGCATACCATTTACATTGTACAACCTGATGAGCAATTGCACAATTGGAAGAAAGGACCTGGCAGGTCCTAAAAAGTGATAAAAACAGGCAAGTAATAAAGAAGGCAGCAGATTCAAACATGCTTCCCGCTGGATAAAAAGGAATATCTGTCAGGCTCCTCATTGGCACAGGTTGCTCAACTCTGAATTAAAATTACTTTTTAACCACTTAAGCACCTGAAGAGTGTGCAATACACTGCTTTGCAGTGTGTTGCTCACCCTTCTGGTCCTTAACCCTTTGAGTGCCAGAGGGGTACGCAACGCATTGCAAAGCAATGCGTTGCGTACTCCTCTGGCACTCAAAGGTTTAAGTGGTTAAATCTATTTTTCTATTAATGGTCTGTCTGTCAATAAAAAGTTTTGCCGACTTGTTTTAGTTGTGAAACCACATATTTACTGAATATTAACCTTTTATACTTTGGCATTTTATCTACATACTAGTATGAAAGCCTGTGTACACGGGCTAAAGTGCCACCCAGCAGACCCGGAGCCGGGAGCAGAGACAGGAGGTGAGCCATCCAGAGATCCCTGCTCTGGATCAGCGCATTCGGCCAGTCCCTACTGTGCATGACTTCATTGTTCTGGCAGTCTCTACTGAGCATGACTGCATTGTTCTGGCAGTCTCTACTGTGCATGACTTCATTGTTCGGGCAGTCTCTACTGAGTATGACTTCATTGTTCTGGCAGTCTCTACTGCGCATGACTTCATTGTTCTGGCAGTCTCTACTGCGCATGACTGCATCGTTCGGGCAGTCTCTACTGCGCATGACTGCATCATTTGGGCAGTCTCTACTGTGCATGACTTCATCGTTCTGGCAGTCTCTACTGTGCATGACTGCATCGTTCTGGCAGTCTCTACTGCGCATGACTGCATCGTTCTGGCAGTCTCTACTGTGCATGACTGCATCGTTCTGGCAGTCTCTACTGTGCATGACTTCATTGTTCGGGCAGTCTCTACTGCGCATGACTTCATTGTTCGGGCAGTCTCTACTGAGCATGACTGCATTGTTCTGGCAGTCTCTACTGCGCATGACTTCATCGTTCTGGCAGTCTCTACTGTGCATGACTTCATTGTTCGGGCAGTCTCTACTGACCATGACTGCATTGTTCTGGCAGTCTCTACTGCGCATGACTGCATCGTTCTGGCAGTCTCTACTGTGCATGACTGCATCGTTCTGGCAGTCTCTACTGTGCATGACTTCATTGTTCTGGCAGTCTCTACTGCGCATGACTTCATTGTTCGGGCAGTCTCTACTGAGCATGACTGCATTGTTCTGGCAGTCTCTACTGCGCATGACTTCATTGTTCTGGCAGTCTCTACTGCGCATGACTTCATTGTTCGGGCAGTCTCTACTGCGCATGACTGCATCGTTCTGGCAGTCTCTACTGTGCATGACTGCATCGTTCTGGCAGTCTCTACTGTGCATGACTTCATTGTTCTGGCAGTCTCTACTGCGCATGACTGCATCGTTCTGGCAGTCTCTACTGCGCATGACTGCATCGTTCTGGCAGTCTCTACTGCGCATGACTTCATTGTTCTGGCAGTCTCTACTGCGCATGACTGCATCGTTCGGGCAGTCTCTACTGCGCATGACTGCATCGTTCGGGCAGTCTCTACTGTGCATGACTGCATCATTTGGGCAGTCTCTACTGTGCATGACTTCATCGTTCTGGCAGTCTCTACTGTGCATGACTGCATCATTTGGGCAGTCTCTACTGTGCATGACTTCATCGTTCTGGCAGTCTCTACTGTGCATGACTGCATCGTTCTGGCAGTCTCTACTGCGCATGACTGCATCGTTCTGGCAGTCTCTACTGTGCATGACTGCATCGTTCTGGCAGTCTCTACTGTGCATGACTTCATTGTTCTGGCAGTCTCTACTGCGCATGACTGCATCGTTCTGGCAGTCTCTACTGCGCATGACTGCATCGTTCTGGCAGTCATTACTGCGCATGACTTCATTGTTCTGGCAGTCTCTACTGAGCATGATTCCATCATTCCGGCAGTCTCTACTGTGCATATCTGCATTGTTCGGGCAGTCTCTGCTTTGTATGATTGCATAGTTCCGGCAGTCTTTAATGCTCATGACTGCATTGTTCCGGCAGTCTCTACTGCGCATGACTGCATCGTTCCTGCAGTCTCTACTGCACATGACTGCATCGTTCCTGCAGTCTCTACTGCGCATGACTGCATTGTTCTGGCAGTCTCTACTGTGCATGACTGCATCGTTCCGGCAGTCTCTACTGCGCATGACTGCATTGTTCTGGCAGTCTCTACTGTGCATGACTGCATCGTTCCGGCAGTCTCTACTGCGCATGACTGCATTGTTCTGGCAGTCTCTACTGCGCATGACTGCATTGTTCTGGCAGTCTCTACTGTGCATGACTGCATTGTTCTGGCAGTCTCTACTGTGCATGACTTCATTGTTCTGGCAGTCTCTACTGCGCATGACTTCATTGTTCGGGCAGTCTCTACTGCGCATGACTTCATTGTTCGGGCAGTCTCTACTGAGCATGACTGCATTGTTCTGGCAGTCTCTACTGCGCATGACTTCATCGTTCTGGCAGTCATTACTGCGCATGACTTCATTGTTCTGGCAGTCTCTACTGCGCATGACTTCATTGTTCTGGCAGTCTCTACTGCGCATGACTGCATCGTTCGGGCAGTCTCTACTGCGCATGACTGCATCGTTCGGGCAGTCTCTACTGTGCATGACTGCATCATTTGGGCAGTCTCTACTGTGCATGACTTCATCGTTCTGGCAGTCTCTACTGTGCATGACTGCATCGTTCTGGCAGTCTCTACTGCGCATGACTGCATCGTTCTGGCAGTCTCTACTGTGCATGACTGCATCGTTCTGGCAGTCTCTACTGCGCATGACTGCATCGTTCTGGCAGTCTCTACTGCGCATGACTGCATCGTTCTGGCAGTCATTACTGCGCATGACTTCATTGTTCTGGCAGTCTCTACTGAGCATGATTCCATCATTCCGGCAGTCTCTACTGTGCATATCTGCATTGTTCGGGCAGTCTCTGCTTTGTATGATTGCATAGTTCCGGCAGTCTCTAATGCTCATGACTGCATTGTTCCGGCAGTCTCTACTGCGCATGACTGCATCGTTCCTGCAGTCTCTACTGCACATGACTGCATCGTTCCTGCAGTCTCTACTGCGCATGACTGCATTGTTCTGGCAGTCTCTACTGTGCATGACTGCATCGTTCCGGCAGTCTCTACTGCGCATGACTGCATTGTTCTGGCAGTCTCTACTGTGCATGACTGCATCGTTCCGGCAGTCTCTACTGCGCATGACTGCATTGTTCTGGCAGTCTCTACTGCGCATGACTGCATCGTTCTGGCAGTCTCTACTGCGCATGACTTCGTAGTTCTGGCAGTCTCTACTGAGCATGACTTCATAGTTCGGGCAGTCTCTACTGTGCATGACTGCATTGTTCGGGTAGTCTCTGCTTTGCATGACTGCATCGCTACGGCAGTCTCTAATGCTCATGACTGCATCATTTAGGCAGTCTCTACTGCGCATGACTGCATCGTTCCGGCAGTCTCTACTGCGCATGACTGCCTCGTTCCTGCAGTCTCTACTGTGCATGACTGCATCGTTCCCGCAGTCTCTACTACTCATGTGCTGTTACGCACACAGGGAGCTTCGCAGGCTATCAATTTATATTATACAGGTAATCATGTTATTGAGTTGAGTGTTTAGTCACATAATTTGGCCATGACGTGATATGGTTGTTACCACACCATGGTTTACTTGGCACGGTGGCAAACTTAGCACAATATAGCTACAATTTTTACTAAAACCTCAAATTTAACCCTTTCAGTGCCAGAGAGGTATCCAATGCATTACAGCACTGATGATTTGAAGACAACGTGCCAGAATATAAATCGTTAATGAGTAAATTTGGATGTGCATCAATATTCTGTATTTTTGCTTTGAGTTATTTTACTCAGAAGTGGTTGCAGTCCAGCTATTTAATTGTATTGATTCCTTTAGATGTGCTTAATAAAACCTGGACTACAACTGCTGCAATTGTGTCTCGACTTCTGCTGTTATTTAAACGCCTCGATGTTTGTATAACCGCTATTCTGTGACTAGACACCAGATGGAAAAAAAACAAAAAAAAAGTGAGAAAAAAATGCCCTTTTGGCACAGAGAAATGCGACACTATTTCCAATGTGCATCTGCAGGGCTGCAGTCCTGAGAAAGTAATTATCTTTCTCGCTAGTAAATCAATTAGGAGTAGCTGTAACGCTTTTTTCCTTTACCAAATAACTGCTAATCCACAAGGCACTAATGAGCGCAAGCAAAAAAGTGGTAAGTTAATAAGGCACTGTCAGAAACAGGGAACAGAACATAGGATTTCTAATAAAGCTAAATCAGATCAGCTCCTACTAGGGAACACGGAAGGTAGCCCCCTCCTTTAATTCTGTTCATGTCAATTACAATTAATGGTCTACTTAAATATAAATCATTACAGATCATGACAGGTTGGCACTGGGTGCTATGTCGTGGATTAAATTGCCAGTGGTTTGAGAGCTGCAGCCCAGGAAAGTAGAGGAGGATAACCTGGCAATCAAACATAGGAAAGGAGGCAGACTAAAGGGTAATGGGAGAGCAAGAAAGTAAGAGGGGGGAGAGAGAGAGACAGAAAGGGGATTATATATATGATGGGAGAGAGAGGACTCCTCAATCCGGCATCATAATCCACATTCCACATGGACTGATGTGTCAAATCTTGTTGAGTATGAAACCCAAGGCTGTCAGGTGTCAACTGTCAAGAAAAAATGGCTCATTGAGTGTGTGGCTATGGCATAATGTTTCTGCATAGAGAAGTGGAAGGAAATGTTTTCCACCCATAAGGGAATTGTAGGATGTGAAGATAATTTCCAGAGCAACAGAATATTAGTCTTAACCACACAAACCACCCCACTATTCCCTCCTCTTTTTTTCCCTTTTACCCCTCTATCCTTAAAGGGATAGTAATACTTAAAATGTAAAAAAAAAATATGCTGTAGGGTTTATCCCCCTGAGTAAAACAAGGGCACTCCCACTGCTGAGAGGTGTTTCATTCAAAAGTTATTAATTTTCAAAGTTGAATTTTTAGGTGCAATATCACAGTGGCCTGAAATTGTACAGTGGCGCTGTTGCTACACGATCCTATGGACAGCTCTGGTCAGTTGACCATAAATCTCCATAGGATGGTGTAGCAACAGCGCCACTGTACAATTTCAGGCCACTGTGATATTGCACCTAAAAAATTCAACTTTGAAAATTAATAACTTTTGAATGAAACACCTCTCAGCAGTGGGAGTGCGCTTGTTTTACTCAGGGGGATAAACTCTACAACATATTTTGTTTTACATTTTAAGTATTACTATCCCTTTAACTCTTCTATCACCTATTTTTCTCTCTTTCTTCCTCCATTTCTCTACCTCCTCTCTCCCTTATTGCCTTCCCTCTCGGCCATGAGACTTTAGCAGCATGCAGGGTACACTTGCCATCCTCATTGAGTGCCTTCTTATTTGAGTTGTTTATTGCACCACCCTAGTACCAAATTATCGTCCCTTGCTCTGTTTTTATTGTTGTATTTGTACCTGTCTTTTCTTTATTGATACCCATGTACCGCACTTATTACTTGTGAATCTCTTCCTATATATGCCTTAAAGGGATAGTAACACTTTGTTTTAACTTTATTTTATTTTGTAGGCATTAAAAAGACATGAAGAATGATATAAGTCTTATCTCTCAAACCTTTATGGTTTAAGAGATATTCACAAGCAAAGTTTCCCCTCCCTGCCCCTTTTACCTACTGTAAACAATCTCTTCTCAGATGTGGAATCCAGTCCATAGACTGGACAGATAACAGAAGGGGACAATCTTCTTCCTATGAGAACAATGAAGGCCCTGCCCCCCTTGACAAGCTTTTCAGGTTTTTCCCTTATCTTAATTGAAGATTGTCCCTCTCTGCAGTCTACCTGGGCACCTCCCTTCTGCTCTGGCTGAGCAGTGTTACATCAGTAAAAGGGGCGGGAGGGGGACACTTTGTCATTGAATTACTCTTGAACTACAACTCTGACAGAATTGAAATAACACTCTCCAAAGTCCAAATACTATGATGATTAATTAGCGCTGCTTTTATTATAAAACATTACTATCCCTTTAATGCATTGTTCTTTGTAAACTGGATGAATCCTATATAATAATTCGCTAAAACGTGTGTAATGATGCAGTCGTGTGCAGTAGAGACTGCCTGCTCCACGGCTGATACAAAGCTGGACGCTCTGAAGGAGTATCCAGCTCTGTATCAGCCGATGTGCGGGCAATCTCTAATGCGCGTGACTGCCCCACGACTGGCTGGCAGTGGCACTGTGGCCCGTGTAACGGGCTCTTCAACTAATTTTCAATAAAGCTCTTTTTCCTCCCTCCCTCTCATGCTGTGGCCATGATTCAATTTAATTGTCACAATTTCTGAGCCCACACACTGCTAGTGTCCTGCTTAATTCCTGGTTGCCATTTCTCCCCTCTTCCCCTCATCTGGCTTCTTTGGCTTGGCTTAGCTGGGTTGCACTACTACACAGGTTGAATTGTATATGTCATATGCTTACTACTTCCCCTCCCTCGTTTCTTATTCTGTACCCCTGCAAAAACCTAATAAAACTCCTAAGTAGTGATGAGCGAGCACCCCAATGCTCGGGTGTTCAGGTGCTCTGACCGAGCGCCCCCAGAGGCTCGAGTGCTCGGCCGAGCACCCGAGCCCCATTGAAGTCAATGGGAGGACTCGAGCATTACACCAGGCACCCCCTGCTCTGATGAGGGGAGGGTGCCTGGTTCATAGGAAAAGGTCAGAAAATGATGGAAACACCACAGAAATGGTTCAGGGACAGCATAGGGAGGATGTCTGGATGCATCTTGGACTCCAACGTCGCTGCTGGGAACGATGTTTCGCCCGTAGTACGCCATTTTTACAGACTGACCGTAAAACACACAAAAAGGAAGATAAAAACGATTTTAGCCGAAAAATTGTTACCAAACAGTATTTGCTGTATATTTACTTGTATATCATCTGCAAATTCTGCAAAAAATTTCATCGATTTTTCGGAACTGGGGCCATGATTAAGAGGGAAACGTGCGCAGCGTAAAGCAGGTGTTCAACGTGGTTATGGCCCGGGTAAGGTACAGCATTCAGGAACGGAGGCCGCAGCTACCACAGGTTTTACAACATGTCCGTTTGCCCTTGTTAAGTCCAAAATTTATAGTCGGAACAGTGGGGTCTGATCCATTGAGTAAAAGTGACGAAGTGACTTAGTGGATGAAGCCAAGAACTACCTTCTGCTCTGTCGAACACCCCAGTCCTATTTAATTCAATGGGAGGACCTGAGGCACTCCGATACAACCTGTATATCACAAAATGGAGGGCCTCATTCACATTGTGGTACAATAGTTCAGGTAGTGGTCCAACACTCATAAAGCCTATGCACTAAGTGAAAGGGCTGCCAAAAACTAGACTGAATGTCACTCCAATACACCCTTTATTACACATAAAGGAGGGCATCATACACACCCTTGAAAAATTAGGATTAATGGCCTGCTGGTGACCCTCTAAAACATTAGGGGCGAGGGCATGCCGCTAAGCTGACCATCTAAAACATTAGGAATGAGGGTCTGCTGCTGAGCCGACCATCTAAAACATTATGGGTGAGGGTCTGCTGCGGAGCTGACCATCCTAAACATTATATGCGAAGGCCCGCTAGTGAGCTGACGCTATAAAACATTATATGAGAGGGCCCGCTAGAGAGCTGACCCAATAAAACATTATATGAGAAGGCCCGCTGGTGAGCTGACCTATACAAAAATTGTCAAACAGGGCCCGCTGGTGAGCTGGCCCTATATAAAAATTATATCACAGGGCCCGCTGGTGAGCTGGCCCTATACAAAAATTATATCACAGGGCATATGGAAGAGGAGGAGGAGGATGAGAAGATTAAGAGTCAACCATATACCCGTTTTTTGGGTGGAAGGGGTGAATGGGAATACAGAGTATTCCCATCATTGTAAATAACATATCTAAAGTGACTTTATGTTCACCCGGGGCTTTCGTCCAGTGGAGTGGAGAAGTCAGGGGAAATCCAGGCCTTGTTCATTTTTATAAGTGTCAACCTATCAGCATTTTCGGTGGAAAGGCGGATACGCTTATCTGTTATGATGCCACCAGCAGCACTAAATACCCACTCAGACAGAACGCTGGCGGCAGGGCAGGCCAGCACCTCCAAGGCGTAGAGTGCCAGTTCATACCACGTGTCCAGCTTGGACACCCAGTAGTTTTAAGGCACAGAGGGATCAGTGAGGACGCTGACACGGTCTGCTACGTACTCCTTCACCATCTTCCAAAACTTTTCCCTCCTTGTGACACTAGGCCGCGCATCAGGATGAGGGTGCTGGCGGGGTGTCATGAAGGTGTCCCACGCCTTGGAGAGTGTTGCCCTGCCTTTGTCGGAACTGCTCTGTGCTCCCCTTTCTCCCCTTCTCGGTTGGCCAAGGTAGCACGTACTCTGCCGCCAGCGTTGTCAGATGGAAAATTTTGGAGCAATTTTTCGACAAGAACCTTCTGGTATTGCACCATTTTGCTTGTCCTCTCCACCGGAGGAATGAGAGATGAGAAATTCTTTTTGTAGCGGGGGTCCAGAAGGGTGAACACCCAGTAATCCGTGTTGTCTAAAATGCGTATAACGCGTGGGTCACGGGAAAGGCAGCCTAACATAAAGTCAGCCATGTGTGCCAGAGTACCAACAGGCAAGATTTCGCTGTCCTCACCAGGAGGATGACTCTCAATCTCCTCATCCTCTTCCTCCTCTTCTGCCCACCCACGCTGAAGAGATGGAAATAAAGTTCCATGGCTACCCTCTGTAGCGGAGGCAACCGTGTCTTCCTCCTCCTCCGCCTCCTCCAATTGTCGCTGAGAAGACGAAGTGAGGGTGCTCTGGCTATCACCTTGTGTAAGCTCTTCCTCCCCCATTTCCACCTCTTCCACATGCAAAGCGTTGGTTTTAATTGTGAGCAGCGAGCGTTTCAGTAGACACAGAAGTGGGATGGTTACACTGATAATAGCGTTATCGCCGCTCACCATCTGTGTCGATTCCTCAAAATTGCGTAAAACCTCACAGAGGTCTGACATCCATTCCCACTCCTCACTTCTGATTAGAGGAAGTTGAACGGAGAGGCGACGACCGTGTAACAGCTGGTACTCCACTACTGCCCTCTGCTGCTCACAAAGCCGGGCCAACATGTGGAAGGTGGAGTTCCAGCACGTGCTCACGTCACACAGCAGCCGGTGAGCTGGCAATTGTAAGCGCTGCTGCAGCGTCAACAGGCCGGCTGAAGCTGTAGATGACTTACGGAAATGTGCACACACGCGGCGCACCTTCGTCAAGAGATCATGCAAATTGGGGTAGGTTTTTAGAAATCGCTGAACCACTAAATTAAATACATGCGCTAGGCATGGTACGTGTGTGAGCTTGCCGAGCTCCAAAGCCGGCAGAGAGTGGTTGAGTGGCGAGAGCCACTGCTCGGTCTGGTGACTAATCCCCTGCAACAGCTCTGAGGCCGTGTGCTGTTTGTCCCCAAGGCAGATCAGCTTCAGCACGGCCTGTTGACGCTTCCCCACTGCAGTGCTACACTGCTTCCAGCTACCGGCTGATGGGTGAGTGGCGCTGCGCACAGAGAATTCGGAGGTGGAAACGGAGGAGGAGGAGGAGGAGCCAATAACGTAGGTGCTGGCGGAAACCCTGATGGAGGTAGGGCCCGCAATCCTCGGCGTGGGTAGCACCTGTGCCATCCCAGGGTCCGAGTCGCTCCCAGCCTCCACGACATTCACCCAGTGTGCCGTCAGGGAAATGTAGCGTCCCTGGCCACAAGCACTTGTCCATGTGTCAGTCGTTAAGTGGACCTTCCCAGTAACTGCGTTGGTCAGGGCACGGGTGATGTTAAGGGACACATGGTGGTGTAAGGCGGGGACGGCACACCGGGAAAAGTAGTGGCGGCTGGGGACTGCGTACCGAGGGACAGCTGCTGCCATCAGGCTGCGGAAGGACTCAGTGTCCACAAGCCTAAATAGCAGCATTTCGATGGTCAGTAATTTGGAAAGGTGTGAGGTTAGTGCTATGGCCTGTGGGTGTGGCTGGGTATTTTCGCTTGCGCTCAAATGCCTGGTGTAACGACATTTGGACGCTGCGCTGGGACAGGGAAGTGGATGTGGTCGCTGATGGTGCTTCAGATGGTACAAGTGCAGGGCGGGAGGTATGCGGGCCTGCGCCTTCGACAGGCGATTGGCCGGCACCGAAAACAGGGGAAGAGGAGGCAGTGGTGTGGCCTGCAGACACAGATTGGCGATCCGGGCGTTCCTCCCACTTATTACGGTGCTTGGATGCCATGTGTCAGATCATGCTGGTGGTGGTGAGGTTGCTAGTGTTCATGCCTCGGCTCATTCTGGTGTGGCACAGGTTGCAAACTACAATTCTTTTGTCGTCCGCACTTTCCTTAAAAAAACGCCATACCGCGGAACACCTAGCCCTTGGCAAGGGACATTTACGCAAGGGGGTGCTCCGTGGAACATTTGCGGGCCGGTTTGGTGCGGTCCGCCTTCTTTCTTTAGCCACACCACTGCCTCTTCCAGCCTGTTGCAGTGCTGCAGATGGCTCACCCTCAGGACTGCTGTCATCGCTCGGCTTTCCACCTTCCCAGGTGGGGTCAGTGACCTCATCGTCCACCAAGTCCTCCTCCACTTCCTCACTCTGATCATCCTCCTCATTTCTTGATCCCACCACATCCTCAGTCATTGACAACTGTGTATCATCCTCCTCATCAAGGTCTTGAGACAGTAATTGTGGTTGATTTGATGGCAACTGTGTCTCATCATCATCATCCACTTCCTTTGACCTTAAATGCCGTTCCCCTCTGTCATCTTCTTGTGATTGGGTACCCTCTAGAGGTTGTGAATCAGGGCACAAGATCTCATGTTCCTCTGCAAGCGTGCTTGGAGAGAGGTTCAAATCAAGGATTGGTGATGAGAAGAGCTCCTCACTATATCCCAGTGTGGGATCACTTCTTTGGCCAGACCCTCTATGGTGGGAGGAAGGATGATCAGGGTGAGGATTATGTTGACCAGACTCTTGGCTAGTGAGAGTGGACTTGGTGGAAGACAGGGTGGTGCTTAACCGACTGGAAGCAGTATCAGCTGAAATCCAACCGACCACCTGTTCGCAGTGGTCTGACCTCGAGAGTGATGTCCTGCGACGCCCTGTAAACTGAGACATGAAGCTAGGTATGGTGGATGTCTTTCTGTCTTGTGCTCTGGCACCAGGCACAGTTTCTACGCGTCCTGACCCGCGCCATGAACTATCAGGATCACGTCCACTTCCCCGTCCCTTTTTACCCACCTTCTTCATATTAAATGGAATATATGCCGGTAATCTGCGGCTAGGCACACGAAACAGAATGTGACGCTAATCTGCGGCTAGGCACACTAAACAATATGTGACGCTAATCTGCGGCTAGGCACACTAAACAATATGTGACGTTAATCTGCGGCTAGGCACACTAAACAATATGTGACGCTAATCTGCGGCTAGGCACACGAAACAGAATGTGACGCTAATATGCGGCTAGGCACACGAAACAGAATGTGATGCTAATGTGCGGCTAGGCACAGTGAACGGAATATGTGACGTTAATTTGTGAATTTGCACACTAAACAGGATGTGACAATAATCTATGGCTAGGCACACGTTTAAAATGGCCCTTTTTGTTGCTGCGTTGTAAAATCATTGGCCCTGTGCACCTAACAGAATATGTCAGTTTGTCACTGCACTGTGAAATATTTGTCCCTGTGCACCTAGTACAATGTCACCTTAGAACATGTCCCCCCCCACAAAAAAATGAAATTCTGCCACCCCCAAAAAAAATTAAATGCTGCCCCCACACACAACAGTCCTAAAAAGGACTTTTGGGTCTTGAAAGAGTTTCAACAATTTTATTCTCCCTACACTGACTTCCTGTGCATCTAGTATTATATGTCACCTTACAAATATCCCCCCCACAAAAAAAAGGAAATTGTGCCCCCCCAAACAAAATATAAATGCTGCCCCCACACACAACAGTCCTAAAAAGGACTTTTGGGTCTTGAAAGAGTTTCAACAATTTTATTCTCCCTACACTGACTTTCCCTGCCTAAGCGCATCTCTCCCTGGCTAAGAATGAGCCGAACTCGCGCGTCGGGTGCTATACAGCACCCGATCACGGGTTCTGGCCAGCCAATCAGTGTAATGCCAGCAGCCAACATGGCTGCTGGCATTACACTGATGTCAGAGCCTCCCCGCACGTTTATTGCAGCAGCTGCGAAACGTGCAGGGAGGAGACCCGAACATGGCGGGCGAGCACATGCGGTACTCGTACGAGTACCGCCATGTGCCGAGCAGAGCGATGCTCGAGCCAAACCGAGCTTCGGCCGAGCATGCTCACTCATCACTACTCCTAAGTTAAAAAAATAAATACATAAAATAAAGTGCTTTTACAAAAATAAATTGCCAGTGGTGTTGGATAGGAGGACTGGTGTCTAAATGATCGTGAAATTCATATGAAATCCATCAAAGACACTGAATATGAAACCAGAAAGATTAATTTTCACCTTTCTGCTTTGTGTTAATCAGTTGTTCTATATTTAGAATGAGTTGCATACCCCTCTGGCACTCAAAGGGTTAAAGCTTTTAGTACCAGAAAGGTAGACAATGGATTGCCACTAAAATGTTAACAAATTTGAAGCTCAAGAGTTTACCAGCACATTCCATTGCTGGAATATCCATCAGTAATGGATTATCCCCTTGGAATCAATAGACATCTCCATCACACTGTTTCCCAATGTGCGTCTAGAATACAAGGGGTTAAAGGAATACAATAAGCTGTTGGAAGATTCACAGAAATATGTATGCTAGTCAAGCTTTTATTAGTTCCCTGACAACTGCAACTAATCAACTGCAATATGCTTACAAGAGGTTTGAGTGAAAGATGGACAAGGTGGGATGATTTTAGCAGCATATAATTGCCTGGTATTCTGTGCTTTACAGACACTGGCTGGATTCACATCCCAACAGTCTCATGCGTAACTGCCTTCAGTGAAGCCTAACATGCTACAACTGCCCATGGTTATAGCCAATTCTAAGAAACTTTAACCATTCTGTGAGGGAAATGTTGGTGACAGTAATCTTAAAGCTCTCCCATTGGAAAAAAATCCAAATTATTTTGGATAACTAGTTGTTTGATTGACAGCATAACCCAGCCATATCTTGATGAAAATGCAAAGGAGAATTGTACCTCACCGTGGGCACCTACTTCTCAGAGATCTTTTAATATGCCATAGAACTGACATGCTGGGAGGGGACCTCCCACTAAGGATGGATGAAAAGCAACATTTTAACTGGAAGTTTTTGGAAAAAACACAATTTATATATTTTTTCACTGAAATTATCTGAAAATCCATTAACGTTTACACCTTCAATCCATGCTTTCTATGGCAGTGAGCACTCCCTTTGCAATATTACCTGTCAGTATCTGTGTCTACAAATCATGCAACTCACCATGCAAACTGTCCAGAGAACCAGCTAGCACCAAAATTCCTTAAAACAAGTAACTCCAGTTCTACCATATCTAGTGTCCAAATATCAGCAGCTTTGTTTTTCTTTCCCAAACACTGCAATGTAAATCTTTAAAGTATGGGACAGACCTATTAGCTTCAGGATCAGCAGCTTATAAATCGTATTAAAGGATAAAGCACAGAGCACAGCAGCAGATGCAGCACCAGAGTCCACTACACCACAGCATATGTTTCTCATTCTTGTTCTTGTTTGTGTTGCCGTAGGAGGGAGAAAATATGTGTGTAACATAATATGTCAAGTTGTACCTTTCGCCTGTTTGTCATGACTTGAATGTATGATATAATACAACTTCTGTCACTCTCAGTCTTAGTAAATTTTCAGGTAGGTCCAGCTACATGTATGCCTGCAAGTATTACTTATCAGTCAAAAGTTTTTTGTAACTCTCCTTTCTCCCCTCATAGACAAATGTATGCTACCCCACATGGCCAGAGAACAACTAACTACCACTAATACTCCTTAAATCAGGTAACTCTAGCTCCCCCTCTTTACCTGTCTGTCTTTAGAATAGCTAGAGTCAGCATTTCAGCAGCCTTCTCTCTTACTTTCTCTCCAAAGCAGAGTGAAAACATTCAGTAAACTGACACCCCATTTTATACTGGGTTAGCATGGTGGGAATACATACGGGAGAAATGATATATTATTATATATATTACATCAGGATAAATTATATTAATAGCATATACAAAAACAAAGCACAAAAAATAAATTTTTCATGGTAATTGCAACAGAAGGGGGAGAGCTGTCTTTTGCATGTTTCACTTTTAAGGAAAAAGTCCTTTCCCCATCCTTAGCTTCTACGCCACTTATACTTCCTCTGCAGTCCACAAGGAAGTATTTTATAAAACAAGAAATTTCAGTAATTTTAAATTAATTAAGTACATTTTAACCACACTCTTAACTGAAAAGGAGATCTTCAAAATCATTAAAATGTTTAATAAAACTAATGTTCCTGGGGTGGATGATATGCCCACTGAATTTTATTTATCCTAATGGAATATTTTAAAGGATGATCTTTCATGGCTTTTTAACAAATATTTAATTTCAAAAAAGCTACCCAGCTTTTGGAAGAGGGGGATAGTTACCCTATTGCCAAAAATATGACAAAACATATTAAAAACTGGAGACCTATAACACTACTTAATACAGATTACAAGATTCTCTCAACAATACTTGCCAACCAGATGAAAAGTGTTATAGGTCATATTATTAATAGCAATCAGGTTTGTGTGTTCCATCTGAAACAGAACAAGTGACCATAATCTTAACACCTTAGGGACCAGTGAAGTGCCACGACCGCTTGTGTTAAGGACTGGTGACAGTCCTGGCATGTTATCAAATTCTGAGATGGCAGAGTGGCTGCACGCAGCCCTGTCATAAAAGAATCCAGGGCGAAAAAAAAAATGTGCCATGGTCCTTAACTGCCACCACTGCCTGACTGGGGGTTCATTAAGGGGTTAACATGCAGAGATAGCCAACCTTAGTACTCAAGTGCTACCAACAGTATAGGATATCCCAGCTGGAGCACAGGATGACTATTTAGTGACTCAGTCATGTTAATTGGTCCACTTGTGATCAGTCAGGGATATCCTGAAAACATGCACTATTGGTAACTCATGAGGACCAGTGTTGGCTACCCCACAGTATATGGTATTCAAAACACCATACCCAGATGCTGACATTTCTATCCTTAGATTTTAGAAAAAATTTTGATAGTATGTCATGCAAATTCTTTTTTAATGTCTTAGAGAAAATGGTTATTCTGCAAGGCACTTTGGATTGTCTTTAAGGGAATCCAAACACCTAAAAATAAAATTGCTAAAAAAAGGTTCCTGGGTCCTTAATGGCTGCCCAAGTGCCAGATCGGGAGGTCGTTAAGGGGTTATAAAAATTACAGGTTTTACACTAAAGATACATAAATTATATTGAATATTGCTAAAATATCCTCTTTGTTTTGATCCTTTCAGGTTTTATGGGACTTTAGAAAAAACTTTAGATAACCTTTCAAATAATGGTAAACACTAATTTCTTTAAAGGCTCTAATTACAATTCAAAATGAGAGAGGAACCAGAAGATTTTGGATTGGGCTTTTCAGGAACCTGATCTGGGAAGTACTTTTTGTTGTAGCAAAATGTCCAAGGACAAATGAATGAGGCTGTTTTACATCTTTTCTGGAACCGTCCATGTGCGCAGCAACACTGGAAGACTGTGGGCCCTCTTCTGAACCTAGTGGGAGACTTAAGACCTCTGGACTATGGTGTGATTTTTTTTAACAACAAATGAAATGTGCGTAATAGGCCCATGTTATGATTTTCAGGGACATTATACATTGTTTTAAGGAAACCCTGTGGAGATCTCAAACAGTCCTCCTTTTCACAGTGATGAGATTAATAATCATTATTTATACTTGTGGCTATTAGTGAAAAGTAAATGTATTACTTAATTGACTGTAACGAAGATGAAAGAAAAGCTCTTATATAGTGTCAAGATAAATGGTCAAAGATGTTACAGTATCTCTATAACAACTACATTTTAATATAGGTATTACTTGCAGATTTTATGAAATGTTATGTTATGTTTAAATGTGTACATTTTGTAAACTCTTAATTTTATTAACAAAGGTCTTTGAAAACAAAAACAAAAAAACTTGTCTGGGGTTTTGCTGTTTGCTCCTGACATTATTTGGCTCTCTCTGGATGGGATCAAACTGATATGAATATGGATATGTCTTCCATGTAGTGGTGCAAGGGAATGAAAAATGTGACTGAATAGCACCAGACAGGGCACAATCGCTAAGAATCAACTACTAAGCTTTATTCATACTCATCATGCACCTGTCATACCTATTTTGTTTTGTTTTTACTTCAATGTTTATTATTGTCCAACAAACATACTAGGGGTAGGGGGTAGGGCAAAAGGTGTTGTAGCAGTGCAGACACGTTAGTAAAATTATAGTCCAAAAACCGACTGCAGTCATGGTTTCTGCATCTTGTGAAATAAATGATGATGATCCTACTCCTGATGAGGGAGCAGTTTGTCAAACTCACATAAAAGTTCCAACACTACTAGTAATATTAATAAACCATGTAATAACACTGAAGATGACAGCAACTTGCATTCTAGTGTTGATGTCATAACTTAGAAAGGTGCAGTGGTTGAACATACTGCTGTGCCTGACAGTGAGAGTAAAAACACTAGTTCTCAAAATAGTGGATAATGTGCTGAAAATCCCTCTAAGGGGAAATGTATAAAGAAAATATTTGAGACTTCAAAAATCCTAGAGAAATATAAAAGTAGTGGAGAAGAAACCGTGAGCGATGCTGAGGATGACCTAATTACTGATGATGATGACGATGATGTAGATATAGAATACATCCCTCCAGCATACTCCTCTTCTTCAGATACAGATGTTGAGAGAGCGAGAGACAGAGAGAGAGAGAGAGAGAGAGAGAGAGAGAGAGAGATGATGACATGGCCAGAAAATCAGCTTGAAGGAAAAGGCTCAGTCTTCCATCACTGAAAAGGAGCACTGTCACTATGTATAAACTGTTGGAAAGTCTGACTCTGGACAAGAAAAGATGCTCAAAATCAGCATCATTACCATTTACATCCCACTCAGTCAAACACATTAGTATTGAGTAACCAGCAGCAAAAACCCAGGATATCAACATCCACAACTCTAGCTATGATAAGTGCTCTTGCTGTTCTTCAAAGTGCAGTAACTTTGACACCAATGAGTATAACTGCAACATCTAGTCTCAGTAATAGTAGTAGTAACCCCTCAGAAAACCCTCAGTTTATGAAGTCTACAGTACAGAGGTAGTTCCCTCATGTTGCTTTCTTTCTTTCATCAATGAGGAATACATTCTTGCAACTTTGCTGGGACTCCACCGATTAATGTTATGAATCATTTAGTAATAGTGGAAGGTTAAAGTGGATTCCTATGAATAAGGAAGATATATATACATTAATCACACCGCCGCCACCACCATATACATCTGACACATTCAGTGTAACCCAATTATAATTTTTTTATCTCTTTAAAAATAGTGTTTAGCAAGAGCATAACAGCAGGACAACAGAAAGAAAAGTCTGAATAATAATTTTTGGCAGGCTTCCTGAAAGCAAAACTTTCTAAACATTACAATAGGTTGGATTTACTCCTGCGATCTTCAAATAAGGCTATCCCTGAAAAATTGTTTGCAGACCTCAGGCTTGCAATAAACACAGCTTTACTTTATGTAACTGTCTTTATTGAATAATAGATCAATGAGGAGTCAACCCATTTATCACTCAGCTCTGCGTCTCTCATTCTCCTCCTCAACCTCTGCAGCTGTTGTCACCAGTCTCACCACCACATCTTCATGCCCACTAACAGCCAGTACCTACCCCCTCTTCCTCCCCACTCACAGGAACCTGTCCCTCTTCCTGCACATTCACAGCCAGGACCTTCCCATCTTCCTCCCCACTCACAGGAACCTGTCCCTCTTCCTGCCCACTCACAGCCAGGACCTACCCCCTGCTCCTCTCCACTCACAGGAACCTGTCACTCTTCCTGCCCATTCACAGCCAGGACCTACCCCCTGCTCCTCTCCACTCACAGGAACCTGTCCCTCTTCCTGCCCATTCACAGCCAGGACCTCCCCCTCTTCCTCCCCACTCACAGGAACATGTCCCTCTTCCTGCCCACTCACAGCCAGTACCTACCCCCTCCTCCTCCCCACTCATAGGAACCTGTCCCTCTTCCTGCACATTCACAGCCAGGACCTTCCCATCTTCCTCCCCACTCACAGGAACATGTCCCTCTTCCTGCCCACTCACAGCCAGTACCTACCCCCTCCTCCTCCCCACTCATAGGAACCTGTCCCTCTTCCTGCCCACTCACAGCCAGGACCTACCCCCTGCTCCTCTCCACTCATAGGAACCTGTCCTTCTTCCTGCCCACTCACAGCCAGGACCTACCCCCTGCTCCTCTCCACTCACAGGAACCTGTCCCTCTTCCTGCCCATTCACAGCCAGGACCTCCCCCTCTTCCTCCCCACTCACAGGAACATGTCCCTCTTCCTGCACCACTCACAGCCAGTACCTACCCCCTCCTCCTCCCCACTCACAGGAACCTGTCCCTCTTCCTGCCCACTCACAGCCAGGACCTACCCCCTGCTCCTCTCCACTCACAGGAACCTGTCCCTCTTCCTGCCCATTCACAGCCAGGACCTCCCCCTCTTCCTCCCCACTCACAGGAACATGTCCCTCTTCCTGCCCACTCACAGCCAGTACCTACCCCCTCCTCCTCTCAACTCACAGGAACCTGTCCCTCTTCCTGCCCACTCACAGCCAGGACCTTCCCCTCTTCCTCCCACTCACAGGAACCTGTCCTTCTTCCTGCTCACTCCCAGCCAGGACCTTCCCCTCTTCCACCCCACTCACAGGAACCTGTCCCTCTTCCTGCCCACTCACAGCCAATACCTACCCCCTTCTCCTCCCCACTCACAGGAGCCTGTACCTCTTCCTGCCCACTCACAGCCAATACCTACCCCCTGCTCCTCCCCACTCACAGGAACCTGTCCCTCTTCCTGCCCATTCACAGCCAGGACCTTCCCCTCTTCCTCCCACTCACAGGAACTTTCCCTTCTTCCTCCCCACTCGCAGGAACCTGTCCCTCTCCCTGCCCACTCACAGCCAGTACCTACCCCATCCTCCTCCCCACTCACAGGAACCTGTCCCTCTTCCTGCCCACTCACAGCCAGGACCTCCCCCTCTTCCTCCTCACTCACAGGAACCTGTCCCTCTTCCTGCCCACTCACAGCCAGGACCTCCCCCTCCTCCCCCCCACTCACAGGAACCTGTCCCTCTTCCTGCCCACTCACAGCCAGTACCTACCCCCTCCTCCTCCCCACTCACAGGAACCTGTCCCTCTTCCTGCCCAGGCAGGGATGGGCTAAAACTGAAATCGGCAAAAAATGGCACTTTCCGCTTGGCGAAAAACCTCCCTCAAAAAGTGCCATTTTTCCTGCTTTTTCCCGTATTTTTCACCTAGCTCATTGCTTTAAAATCAATGGGTAGAAATTGTTTTCTCTACCACATGAAAGTTTTCTACAGCCATATAAAAGGGTGTCAGGCTCTCACAGCAGCCATTCTGTGTTTGTGAGAGGAGAGAGCAGCATGTTTTTGAGCTAGAGGAGATAGGCAAATAAAGGGGAATTGAAGCTAAGTTTTACGGAATCATTTAGATAGGACATTTGTTCTCTGCAGTAGAGGAGTCTGGGGGCACAATGGAGAGAAGAATAGAGGAAGGAGGTTGATCCAAAATACCCCAAAATTTGGTGTGACTGACTGGCAAGACGCAGGCAGCTGGGGTCCAAATTGCTTGCTGATTTTACTTGTATTGTCTCTGTGCTGGGAAAGTCTGGGGAAAGAGGTTGTTGATTTTGTTTAAAAAAAATAAAAATAAATAAATAATAATAAAAAAAAATATATTGGGAATAACTGTGATAAGGTATGGTGGACAACTTAAAAAATAAATAAATAAAACCAAATAATTAAACAAATAAATGTATTAGATAGCTGATGGGAGCTCTGTGACTGAGGCAGACTTGACAGAGAGCAGACAACATTGAGAATTTTGTTGAGGCCAAGGCCAGACATCACACTCCATCAGTTGTGTACTGTAGAGAGTAAAAACACACACAGTAGTTGAGTAATGTCTAGAAAATGCACAAGGGGGAGAGGGGAAGGTGGAGGAAGAGCAGGGGTGTGGGAGTAAACTGACTGTAGCAATTGTTGCTTCATCATGTGCAATAAATGATGATGATCCCCCTCCTCCCGGGGTGGATGCAGTTTGTCAAGGTCCCACCAGTCACACTATGCCAGTCCCCAACCACCACCATACACATCTGCCACATTGGAGGTTGTACTTTATTTTTTTAATCACTTGACATCATCATGACTATATGCCAGTGTCATTTAAGCAGGAAGTTAGTGTTGTGGGCAAAGGACAAATGCACTCTGCATGCTAACACATTTTTAAGGTATATGTTGCTGTAAGACTCACAACTTTGACTTCCAGGTACTTATTTCTCCACTACAACCCTCAGAAGAAGTAATATTGTGCTGGGAAATGTTGCACCATATTAAAAAAAATGTATTGTAATAGGAAAAATGTGTTGGAATAGGAGAAATATGTGTTGAATAGGCGAAAAATCTGTTAGACAATGCGAAAAATGTTTTAGAACAGGGGACTAATGTGTTGGAATAGGCAAAAAATTTGTTAGAATAGACGAAAAGGAGGAAAATTTTGCATTGGAGAAAAAGAGAAAACTTTCATGAAAAAAAGCAAAAAAATTTTCAGTTTTTCGCGAAAAGTCATGCGGGAAATTTTTCTCACTTTTCGCCCACCCTTACTCACAGGAACCTACACTGTTTCTTCCTGCCAGCTCACAGGATACTCCACCATATCTTCCTGCTGCCCACTCAAAGAGGATCTCTGGCCTAATACACCTCATATTGTGATTTGTCTTCCAAATCCACATAATTGTTCCCTCATTCAATTCCCTCTCTTTGCCACTCCATGCTCGTCTGGTGTACACTGAAAGACTCTGAGGAGTCTGAATCATCATCACTGTCTAAATTGCTTGGTGACAAGGGTGGTACAGGTTTTTGGGGCTCCAATGCAGTGCTGTTGCTGCTGGTACTGGCTAACAACTGATATACCTCCTTCCATCTTGGCAAGTGAGAGAACACTCTGATTTAGTGGCGGTCTGCATACCCCTGATAAGTATGATGTCCAGATTCCATCCCCATCCCCTCCAAATTCTTCTGCTTGACACTGAGCACTAGTCTCTTATTATTATACCTAGGAACTTTTGAGACAGGGCTGCCCGGAGGGTAACCCTGTCACTGCCGACCTGTGAAGAAAATGACGCGATTCGCGTCATAAAAGGGGCGTGGCTTAGTCGTCGCGGGGGGGGCGGGACAAAAAACAAAACAAAAAAAACCCTGCAAAATGTATCTAAGGAGGTGGGGAGTGGGAGGAACCAGGCGGGACAGAGCACAAGTGGGCAGAGTTTCTATTTAAACTCTGCCCACCCGGTGATCCACACATTGCTCCGGAGACCCGGTAATTCAGTCTAAAATCCGGAGTCTCTGGGGCAAAACCGGAGAGTTCCCAAGTATGCTTATTATAAAGGAAAAAAGTATTATAAAGAAAAATAAATATTATAAAAAGGTATTATTATTATTACAAAAATATATTTAAAAAAAGTATTAAAGACAAAACAAATGATAAAAGAAAGTATTAAAAAGCATGCACACTTACATCATTCACACTCACTACACTACACACTTCACTGACCTTCACTGCCCTAACACTAACTCACAAAATGTGACAGACCCTCACTGTCCTAACACTAACACAATTTGACTGAAACTCACTACCCTAACACTAAAGCACAATCTGAACGACCCCCACTCTCTTAACACTAAGTCACACAATCTGAATTACCCTCACTGCCCTAACACTAACTCACACAATTTGAAAGACCCTCACTGCCGTAACACTGTCACACACACTTCACAAACTTCTGTAATCACAAATCAGTAGAACAGGGTGGTGGAAAATTCTGTTGAGAGAAATTCCGCCTGAAACAACCAATAAGAAAGACATTTCATGCCAAAAGTCTCAATGGAATTTTCCACAGGAAAACTGGGACTTTTCGCTCATCTTTACTAGTAACACACACAACTGAAAGGGGCCAGCAAATTTGAGGCATCCCATAGAAATTGGCACTCTAGTTGCTTGTCTATTCTGCGTAATGGGAACCCACTGTCCCATTTAGGCTGCCCATAATTCTGGAGGACCACCTTAAGCATGGCATAGTAAAGTATAGTAAGATTTGGGGAGAGGTCTGACAGAAGGATATAGTTTTGCTTTATACTCCTGCATACTAGAGATGTCTTCTCAGTGTATTGGAGATAATCACTAGAATCCAAGGGGGTTAAAGGGATAGTAATGTTTCATAATAAAAGCAGCTCTAATTAATCATCATAGTATTTGGACATTGGAGAGTGTTATTTCAATTCTGTCAGAGTTATAGTTCAAGAGTAATTCAGTGACAAAGTATCTCCCTCCCTCCCCTTTTACTGATGTAACACTGCTCAGCCAGATCAGAAGGGAGGTGCCCAGGTAGACTGCAGAGAGGGACAATCTTCAATTAAGATAAGGGAAAAACCTGAAAAACTTGTCAAGGGGGGCAGGGCTTTCATTGTTCTCATAGGAAGAAGATTGTCCCCTGCTGTTATCTGTCTGGTCTATGGACTTCATTCCACATCTGAGAAGAGATGGCTTACACTAGGTAAAAGGGGTGGGAGGGGGAAACTTTGCTTGTGAATATCTCTCAAACCATAAAGGTTTGAGAGATAAGACTTACATCGTTCTTCATGTTTTTTTAATGCCTACAAAATAAAATAAAGATAAAACAAAGTATCACTATCCCTTTAAGGTAGAAGAATTTGTATGTGTAGTTTCCCATTAGGCAGGGAAAACAATTTTATTTTTATCTTTCCTTTAACAAGGCAATGAGCTCCTCAGCATTTTATTCCTAAAACCCGGTGCATGTAAATTGGCTGGAGCTAGAACATTCAGTTGTTTTAGTTTAAGCTTATTTATTGATGCAAACTCTTTAATTCAATAAAAATGATTGTATCAGTGGAAACTAATTGATTTTCTGTCCTGGTGAATTATTTATTCAAGAATTTTTACAACGAATGAAAGAGTAATTTTAATCTAAACTGGTGTGGTGTTTTTCGTGGTACTCAATCAAAGTCAGACATTGTCATCCGGCTGATTGCAATTAGTCAGATATTTCGGAGGGCAAGCTGTGTTGCCAGGTGATGCCAACAGCTTACTGTATTTCTTCATTATGATGCTGCCTTCTTCCTGTTTGATTTAATTACCAGAAATATACCTGTGCAATCCCCAGCCCTGTATACAAGCAGATGCTAATCAAGACTCAGAAGGTGCATACATTATCATTTCTCTACATTTTTTTCTGCCGACTATTTATGTTCTTCATTTCCTGAACTGAAAACCATTCTAGAACTTGTTGTTCTAATTAGGCATAATTATCGACCCTAAGGGAGATCTCCACACCTCGTTATGCCTTTCTTCTTCTCTTCTAATATTTAAAGGGATAGTAATGTTTCATAATAAAAGCAGCTCTAATTAATCATCATAGTATTTGGAGTTTGGAGAGTGTTATTTCAATTCTGTCAGAGTTGTAGTTCAAGAGTAATTCAATGACAAAGTATCCCCCTCCTGCCCCCTTTACTGATGTAACACTGCTCAGCCAGATCAGAAGGGAGGTGCCCAGGTAGAGTGTAGAGAGGGACAGTCTACCTGGGCACCTCCCTTCTGATGTGGCTGAACAGTGTTACATCAGTAAAAGGGGCGGGAGCGGGATACTTTGTCATTGAATTACTCTTGAACTACCACTCTGACAGAATTGAAATAACACTCTCCAAATTCCAAATACTATGATGATTAATTAGAGCTGCTTTAACTATGAAACAGTACTATCCCTTTAACCCTTATTTTAACAGGGCACCGGTTCTCTTCTGCACTACATATTAGTGACATTGCACTGTTCATTGCACATCCTGGATGATAGACAATGCATTGTTTCAAAATGTCCAAAGCATTCAAGAGCATTTTTGTGAATATATGGGTGCGCCCATTTGACCTCTAAAATTGAATCATGTAAAAATAAGCCATGTAATAGCATGATTGTGAATTTAATGTGACCAGCTGTAGACTACCCCAAAGGAAATATGAAAAAAATCTTTCAGTAATAGCAAGAAGAGAACTCTGGATCAAGACTTGGGAAACAGATGAATCATCTAAAAGAAACTGGTTTCATTATCATTTGAAGGAATGGCTTTATCTGGAGAAAAACTATAAGAAATAATTAGAAAAACATCCGTTTATTACTCCAAGCGAAAAGAAATAGAGCCTTCTGTACACCAAAATCTTATGGATACAGATCTAGAAGGCAGTCCTTTTCGAGAGGCAAGAACTTCTCAATTTGGAGCATCTCAAAGCAAAAGAGGATGAGCCAGAATGGATTTCTCCAGGAATAAGCGGCTCAGAAAACTACTGGACACGGATATCCGCTGGAGTTCAAGGAAGTCCCCAAATAAGAATATTTAGCACATCTGCTTACCCAAAAAAATCAATCCAGGAGAAAGACTACATGGAAAACAATACAGAACCTTCTCCTCAACAAAGCTATAGAGCAAGTTCTGACATAACAGAAAGGTTATGGAATTTATTCTATACTGTTTTCCATGCCAAAACCTTTAGGAGAAGTCAGGCTGATATTGGATTTGAAATACTTAAAAAACTTTGTAAAGGAGAGAAAAGTAAAAAATGGAAAAGATAAGATTCGCAATAAGAGCAGTGTAGCCAAGATCCTACCTCTCACAACAATAGATTTGAGGGATGCTTACCTTCGTATATTCATAGGATCCAGTCACAGAAAGTTTCCTTGCTACATACTGGAAAAACACTTACAATACATCGTGCCCTTTAGGTTGGCATCAACCCCTATGGTGTTTACAAAAGTCCAGGCACAATGGCACAACTGAGAAAGAATAAAGTGCCTACAAGACACAAAGACATGTCTAGAATACCTGACCAACCAACGATGGCTGATAAACAGGTCCAAAGGTCAGTTGATCCCTTCTCAGAAGACATTTTCTGGGAGCAATGTTCAATACAAAAAGGGGAACATTTTCCTATCCAATGACCAAAAGAAAAGTCTAAAGAACAGAATTCGTGTTTCTCTAAAATCAAGGAGTCCTATAACCTTGGATTTCTCAAAAATATTGGGGAATCTCACTTCTGTAACAAAATTAATAGCGTGGGTGAAGTTCCATATCAGGAAAACCCAGAGCAACTTTCTAAAATTGTGAAAAAAGGGTGCTGCCAATTACTCACAGAAAATCCCCATACAACCAGACAAGAACTAGGGTGATGGTAAAAGAAGCTGATGTTCCAGTAGGGAAAATACTAGAGGAACCAAAGTGGAAAACTGTAACAACAAATACTATCCAAAAAGGCTATAGTCTGTAATATGATTATTAACCCTTTGAGTACCAGAGGGGTACGCAATGCATTGCTTCGCAATGTGATGCATACCCCTCTGGCACTCAAAGGGTTAAAGGAAAGAAGAAATCCACTCTAAAGTTTACTAGAGAGTATAGTCAAAGTTTCAACACTGATGCCACAGTATAAATCTTTCTAGACAGGAAATTTCCATTCCAGTTATTCTGGGTTTCCTTTAAAGGGATAGTAATATTTCACAAAAACAGCAGCTCCAATTAATCTTCATAGTATTTGAGCCATATAGAGTGCTATTTCAATACTGTCAGAGTTGTGGTTCAAGAGTAATTGAAGGGTAAAGTTTCCCCCTTCTTCCCCTTTTACCTAGTGTAACACTGCTCACCTCAGATGTGGAATCTGGTTGTAAGCCCAGATAACAGCAGGGGACAATCTTCTTCCTATGAGAACAATCAAAGCCCTACCCCCCTTGACAAGTTTTTCAAGTTTTTCCCTTATCTTAATTGGGCACCTCCCTTCTGCTCTGGCTGAACAGTGTTACATCAGTAAAAGGGACGGAAGGGGATACTTTGTCATTGAATTACTCTGGAACTACAACTCTGACAGAATTGAAATAACACTCTCCAAGGTCCAAATGCTATGATGATTAATTAGAGCTGCTTTTATTATGAAACATTACTATCCCTTTAATAAGCTTTCTAGAAATGGCTCACACAAGCCTCAATAAAAGTAGAGTTATTTGCATTATCAGCGATCTTTGCTACACAATGTGTGTATTATGACCCAGAGAAAATATTTATGAAGGCTATATCCAAAGTTAAACCAACCATAGGAAAGATTGTGTCTACATGAGATTTAAACATTGTTCTGCATCAGCTCTTGGTTCATAAGGATTTCAGACCTATACAAGAGATCCATTTGAAAAACCTTACAATGAAGGTGGTTTTCCTGACAATAATAACTTAAGCAAGAAAAATAAGTGAGCTACAGGTCCTATTCTGTGATTCAGGGTAAAGTGGTGTTGAAAACAAAAGAGACTCTATTGCAAACTGGATAAAGCGTTGGTTCATTCAGGCATATAAGGCAGCTGATAGAGATCCACCAATCAAAATAAAAGCCCATTCTACTAGACCCATCTCTATGTCTTTGGCTCAAAAGGCTTTAGCCACTCCGGAAGAGATATGTAAAGTAGCAACATTGACTGCAATTTACACATTTATCAAGAAATGTGTTGCATACCCATCTGGCATTCAAAAGGTTAAATAAGAAAATGCCTAAGATATTTAAAGGAGCAGTAAACTTTTTATTATGAAAACACATATTTTACAGATCATTTTCTGCTGAATAAAACAAGGTCACTCCCACTGCTGTCAGATGTTTTAGTCAAAATTGATAGCAGTTTAAATAACCAGGAAGTGAATTTACTGCGTTTACTTCCTGATAGTTCTGACAGGAAGTAACAGGCAGTTTCTATCACATTCTATGGAGAACTGTATGTCTCTGACTTTTCTGACTTTCCTCTCCATTAGAATCTAACAGGAAATCTAATTAAAAATTGACCACTAGAGGGCACTGCTAATGTAAAAAAAACATGGGTTTAAACTGTAATAACTCTGGAAATATAAATCTCTCGGCAGTGGGAGTGCCCTTATTTTACTCAATAGGAAAATCCCTATAATACATATTTTTTCATAAAAAAGTTTACTGCTCCTTTAACTATATTTGTCAGTTAGTGTATGCCTGTGGGACTCACTCATTCCACATAGCTCTGCATTACCTACTGTCACTTCCTACCAGAAAGTAGTAGCTCAGCTGCATAAAATGACAGATAAATAAACTTAAATATCTCAGAAACTATTGTTTGAAATGAAGAATGACTAACATAAATATGGTTCACATGGTACACTCTTTTTCAAAATCACATATCTGTTATAAAGAGACAGTTCCACTTTCATTTGAAACTGATACTGTGTTAATCTCTTGGATGCTTGAGAGGCTTTGAATGAATTGCAAAGAGGTGCATTAAAGATCCCTTCTAGCTTCCAAGGGGTTAAAGTGTTGGGTTGTTAGAGTTAACCAGTGATTCTGTATGAAACCTAAGGTGAATACTATGAGAACCACTGTTCCAGAACACAGGAGGTTAACAGCAGCTCAGGAAGAGTAGCCTGCTCTATAATGCACTGCAGGCTGATCTAGTGACATGAAGATGAAAGCACCATCTCTGTCTTTGACTGGTAACTCTGCCTCATTATCCTCATATATTATGTTTTATGCCTCTTACTTTACCATTTCTTTCTTCTAAAAATATCATAGGGTGTTTTATCCACTCTGATGGTAGATATTGCAAAAGGTCTTCTAGGTAAGGGATGCCTTTTTGCAGATGATACCAAGATCTGCAATAGAGTAGACATTCCTGGGGGAATAAGCCAAATGACAAATGATTTAGGTAAATTAGAAGAATGGATAAGAGTGTGGCAGCTGCAGTTTAATGTTGATAAATGTAAGATAATGTACTTGGGACATAAAAATCCAAACAAAAAATATACTGTTAAGGGTACTGTACTGTCAGTGACAACAGAGGAAAGGGATTTGGGAGTAATTATTTTTAATGATTTAAAGGTAGTCAGGCAATGTAATAAAGCAGAGGGGAATGCAAGCAGGGTACTGGGTTGTATAGCTAGGGGCATTAGTAACAGAAAAAAGGAAGTGGTCATGCCACTCTACAGATCTCTAGTTAGACCTCACCTAGAGTATTGTGTACAGTACTGGAGACCCCATCTCCAGAAGGATATAGATACTCTACAGAGAATTCAGAGAAGGGCTACTAAAATGGTGACTGGTTTACAGGAAATTAAATATCAGTATAGACTAAAGGATCTGAACGTGTATAGCTTGGAGGAGAGTGAGAGAGAGGGTATATGATTGAAACATTCAAATTAAATTCAACAAAGTGCAGGAGGGAAGTATATTTCAAAATATGTTAGGACAAGAGGCCATAGTCTAAAACTAGAGGGACACAGGTTTAGATTTAAGAAAGTTTTACTTCACAGGGAGGGTAGTAGATAAGTGGAATAGCCTACCACCAGAAGTGGTAAAAGTTAATACAGTAACAGAATTTAAGCATGCATGGGATAGGCATAAGGTTGTCCTTAACGCAAGAAAAGACCAAGGACCAGAAAAGGTTTGAGGTTTTTACTGTAGGAAAATGAGCAGACTTGATGGGCCGAAATGGTTCTTATCTGCCGTCAAATTCTATGTTTTTATGTTTCTATGTATCCATGGTATTGCAAAGCACTGCACTGGTAAAGACAATAGGGGAGAGATTCAATAACGTTGATAAAGAGGTGATAAAGTGGAGATGACTTCTCCAGTTCCTATGTAATTCTATAGAGCCAATGCACTAAGATCTACAAAGTTAAAGAAATCTTAGTGCATTGGCTCCATAGAATAACATAGGAACTGGAGAAGTCATCTCACTGGAGAAGTCATCTCCACTTTATCACCTCTTTATCATCTCTATATCATCGCTTAGTGAATCTCCCCTAGAAGTCAATGGGGGATATTCACTAAGAGGTGATAAAGAGGTGATAAAGCAGAGATAACTTCTCCAGTGAGATCACTTCTCCAGTTCCTGTGTTATTCTGTGGAGCCAATGCACTAAGATTTCTTTAACTTTGGAGATTGTAGTGCATAGGTTCTATAGAATAACCACAACGCATTGCGGACCTCCCTAACATTCAGTGGGTTAAAACCCTTATTTATGTCAAAGAGAATTTAGAGAATTTGTATTTGTCACCTATGGTGCAGTCGGTTTACCTCAGAACTGATCCAGTTTTGTTTTCCACATAAGTCACTCTATCTTAAACCCTTAGACATGACATCTCTGGCATCTGTAAGAAATTCTACCTAGCCCCTCTTACTAAGGGTACAAGGGGTTAAGAGGGGGGACTGCTGCTTTAACTCATTGGGGGAGATTCATTAATAGGAGATAAGGAGGTGATAAAGTGGAAATTATGGGGGAGATTCACTAAGCGGTGATAAAGAGGTGATAAAGTGGAGATGGCTTTCCAGTGATATCACTTCTACAGTGACCCTCTTTAGGAGATATTAGGGGTCCATACCTCCCAAGTGTCCCTCTTTAGGCGATATTAGGGGTACATTCCTCCCAAGTGTCCCTCTTTAGGAGATATTAGGGGTACATTGCTCCCAAGTGTCCCTCTTTATGAGATATTAGGGGTACATTGCTCCCAAGTGTCCCTCTTTAGGAGATATTAGGGGTACATTCCTCCCAAGTGTCCCTCTTTAGGAGATATTAGGGGTACATTGCGCCCAAGTGTCCCTCTTTATGAGATATTAGGGGTCCATACCTCCCAAGTGTCCCTCTTTAGGAGATATTAGTGGTACATTCCTCCCAAGTGTCCCTCTTTAGGAGATATTAGGGTACATACCTCCCAAGTGTCCCTCTTAAGGAGATATTAGGGGTCCATACATCCCAAGTGTCCCTCTTAAGGAGATATTAGGGGTCCATACCTCCCAAGTATCCCTCTTTAGGAGATATTAGAGGTCCATACATCCCAAGTGTCCCTCTTAAGGAGATATTTGGGTACATACCTCCCAAGTGTCCCTCTTTAGGAGATATTAGGGGTCCATACCTCCCAAGTTTCCCTCTTTAGAAGATATTAGGCATCCATACTTCCAAAGTGTCCGTCTTTAGGATATATTAGGTCTCCGTACCCCCCAAAGTGTCCCTCTTTAGGAGATATTAGGGTCCATACCTCCCAAGTGGCCCTCTTTAGTAGATATTAGGAGTCCATACCATCACCTATTATTTGTTCATATTGGTCTGATAAAGTGGCGGTTTCTATGCCGTGATACGCATAACCTTTTTGAACCATTTGAAAATATTACTGACGAGCTGTGAGACGGTGAGGGCTCTGATACTTCTACAATGTATACTTGCACCTTTTCTCTCAATATCCATCCAACAACCCCCTCGCCCTCACCCCTGAAATATTCTGATGCTCCCAAAGATCTCCACAAAGCTTTCGTGTTCAGTATTAAATGCAACTCGGACAGTTTCCTAAATCTGGACAATAAAAACAATTGTTTCACACATATATCTGAACTTTGCACTTATCAGGGGCAAATGTAGGGTTTACAGAGAATCAGGGGAGGGCTGGCAATTTGTGGCCTGGAGGGCAACTACAATCAAGTGGCCTGATTTTACTATCGTTCCAGCCCTCTGTCCCAGCCCACCCTCTTTTGTTAATTTTAAAATTGCCATTAACCCTTTGAGTGCCAGAGGGGTATGCCACGCATTGCTTCGGAGTGCATGGCATACCCCTCTGTCACTCAAAGGGTTAGTGTTGTGAAGTAAGGCAAGCAATAACACAGAGCTTACAACTGAAATGCGGTTACACTGGTGCATCTACAGAGTTTACAATGTAAGTAAATCTGCACTAGTGCTACCACAGAGCTAACAAGGCAAATGGGTTATCCTACTAATGTAGCTCCACTTGGATTGTAGCTCCATTTCAATTGTAAGCTCTGTGGTATCACTACTGTAGCTACATTTGCAGCAAAAAGAGGAAGCGGCCCACCAGCCCAGACATATGACTGGCCCAGGGGGCAATTGCCTCCCTGCCCCCCCCCCCAGGCCAACCCTCCCCTGCAGAGAATGGCTTCTAAAAAAGTATAGGTATAATTACACCCACCCTGTTAGTTACTGCCATTCATCTGTTCAAGGCAGGTGAAGAAGTCTAATTTTATTTAAGACTTAACGTTTATTAGTATCTTTAAAAGAACAAACAGATCTTGTTTGAAACAGAGGATTTGTATGACTAAATCATATATATGACATAATCCTATTAAAAACATGTGAGTCATCAGTGTATAACAACCTGCTCCAAATCACTAAATGTAGGACTATAAAGACTACCCAGTCAGTATCATTCTAGTCTGAAAGACGTCTGAATCAGTTCTAATGACACTCTAGTATTTAGTAGAACAGAAAGTAGTGGACGGAAGAGCAGCCCCCACAGCCTGTTTATGAGGGATGATTACTGAAGTACCTCAAAGGTTATGAGTACCTCGCCCAGTATACCATCCCTAATTCAAATTAGAAGAGAACAGTAAGAAAGACTAGTTGTTAATCAGTTCAAAAGGCGAGGTGTATAGCAAAACACAAAACAAACTAAAAAATAGATTAGCAAGAATATCTGCTACAGCTAATGGAGTAGTGTCTGCCTTGAACCCTTCAATTTCCCTATGCGTTTCACTGCTCTAATCTGTGGCTTCTTCAGAGGTACAATGATCACTTATGTGTTTTTCATAGGATTGTGTGACATATAGGATTTATTCACACAAATCTGCTCTTTTAAACAATATTTTCTTGTTCTTTTAAAGATATCAGTGATTTACTTCCATTCTTTTTCCATTTGTTGTAAATCTATATCTATCTATCTGTCTATCTATATATATATATATATATATATATATATACATATATATATAATTTGATACAGGACGCACTCTCAAAAAATAAATGTTAAAGCCTGGGTGCCGTTACAGTATTTCAAGATAATAATTGTTCAAACAGCACTCTCAGGTACGCTTGTTACTGGCACAAAGACTTTATTGAAGGATCAGCGTTTCAGTCCCCATTGGGATCTTTATCAACAAGCGTACCTGAGAGTGCTGGTTGAACAATTATTATCCTATATATATATATATATATATATATATATATATATATATATATATATAATTAATCTTCAACACAATACATTGTATATATTTCTCATTTGGAGCACCTAATCAATAATATTACTCAAAGGGTTAACAACAGATGGGGGGCTGCAAGTTCCTGACACACAGGCAAAATTTCCCTCTCAACATATTCAACTATTTCTAAATGGCTGGGAAGAGAGCTAAAGCTATATTTCTTTTGTATCTGATAAGGGCAAATGTGGGAGGTTTGTGGAAACGTGGAATCCCTCTTATGCTCTGCTTACAATAACCAGGGGCGAGAACTTACCTTTCTCTTGTTGGTGGGGCTCACATACAAGTAGCTGAGAACCATTTTCAAACCTATTTTTTCGTTAAACTTTTCATAGGTTGTTCCATAGTCTGTTGATCTGTAGATAAAGCAAAACATGCAAACATAAGCTTAGTTGTCTTTTAGTTTCTCCAACATAGTCCTCAAGTTCCCCTAACAGTGCGGGTGTCAAATGAGCAAAAACACTTCATAATGATAACTAGCTCCCACCTACCTTAATCTGTTAGAAAAAATGTTGCCCTGGATAGAATACTGTGTCACCTTCTACAGGAAGAATCTGTCTGTTGTCTTCCTGCGGCAATTTGAGTTGACTCAATGTGAGTGTGTGTGTGTGTGCGCGCTTGAGGATATGAGTATGTGTGTATGTGTGCGTATGTGGATATGTGTGTGTGAATTTCTGTTAGTGTATATTTCTGTGTTTATGTGTGTATGTGTGAGTGTGTGTGTGTTTGTGTGTGTGTATATATGTATGTTTGTGTGTGTGAGAGTGTGTGTGTGTCCCTGTGTGTCTGCATCTGTGTGTGTGTGTTTGTGTATATGTGTGGCTCCTCCTGTATTTGTGTGTATGTGTGTTCGGTGTGCATGTGTGTAAGTGTTAGTATGCATGAGTACTTGTGTATGTGTGTGCCTCTGTGTGTTTGTGTGTGTATTTGCATGTGTGCATATAGGTGTTTGTGTATGTGTGTGGGTTTCTGTGTGTATATTTATATGTGTGTATATGTGTTTCTGTGTGTGTGTGTGTGTCTACATGAATGTGCCTGTGTGTTTATGTGTGTGTATGTGTGTGTATGTATGTTTGTGTGTGTGTGTATGTGTGTGCCTGTGTGAATGTGTGTCTGTACCTGAGAGAGTTTATGTGTCTATCTGGGTGAGTGTCTATGTGTGTATTTGTGTGTGTATGTGTGTCAGTGTGAGTGTGTGTGTGTGCGCCTATCTGTTTTTGTATTTGTGTGTGCATTTGTGTGTGTTTGTGTATGTGTGTGTATCCCAGTGTGTTTATGTGTATGTGTGCCTGCCTCTTTAGTTCTGTGTATGTGTGTGAGTGTGTATTTGTGTGTGTGTGTCTGTAAGTGTGTGTGTGTGTTTACGTCTGTGTATGGGTATGTCTGTGTATTTGTGTGTGTGTGTGTGGTGTGTGTCATTGAAATAAATGGGTTTAACCTTCCAGTGTTATGCATTCGGAATCTTATATTTTGCTTTACGCGGTAACTCCAGTGGAAAGAAGAAACATCAGTTTTGCAGAAATATCCACAAAAACTAAATGTTTTTCCTATCCATAATGGCCACTATTAATCCACATGGACTGGTTAGTCAAAAGTTATCTTTATTTAGTACTTGATATTATGTCCATAAAGGTGGATGTAATTATTTGTTGTCAGCTCTAGGAACCCAGTCTCCTCCCACCGAAGTCTTCTTAGGAAGAAAGTAAGGAGGGACGGAAAGAAGCAAGGAAAGGAGGGATGAAGGAAGGAAGGAAGAAGGGAGGGAGCTTTTGGGTCCTAAAACCCTCACAACAAAAAAAAATATGTCCACCTCCATATAATGGAAGATTAATTCTGATCAACCAAACTATAAAGTGTAGATTCATAGAGGTCATTAGGTTTTTTTTGTCCAGATTAACATAAGTGGGGTTTATTTTTTGGAGATGGTAGTGTTTCTTAAAGGAAATTATACTTAAGCATTACAATTTATTTTGTTACATGAGAATGCAGATTTCCCATTGTAGATGTGTAATGAATAAAATAAAATCAAAACATTTAATTCATCCATAATTAACAACACTACAGCATACAGACAGTGGTGGGGTGAACATATCAGGGCATTTAGGCACAGCCTGACATGATTCATTCACACCACAAACGGTTTCTCACAAGCACAACCAAATCCCCACTGTCCACCACCCCATTTATACAAAGTAGGACAGTGGATAAAGGAATGATATTATGTCAATGAGTAAATGTTATAGAGCGCAACGCATTAGGCAGTCTCTAAAGCCTCCTTATTTGTCAATCCCACCACTTTCCATATGTTACAATATTTGTAATTATAGAAGAATTAATGGTCTTGATTTTACTTCTTGGGCTGGAGCAGAATTTCTTCACTACACCTGTACAGTACATGTTTGTTAAAGTGATGTTAAAGTAATGTTTCACAAAAAAATCAACTCAGATAAATCTTCTTTCTCCTCCTACCCTTTCATTTATCCTCCCATTAAGTGTGGGCAATGTGTGATTTCTAGAGTATGGCTTATATGATTATGATTCTGATAATTTAAATGTTTCTTTGTATTCAGCTGCATGCATTGTAGTATTTTAAGTAGTATCAAATGTATCTTTATTTTACCTTTTCATTTGTCCTGAGAAAATAGATTTATTTTGACTAAAAAAATGTGTTGAGAAGTGAATAATTTATTAATGTTTGGTCGTATTATTTTTACAATTAAATAAATCAGTTTATCAAAGCCTATTTGTTATATTGTGTTGAACACTGTGTCTGTAGACATTGGGGCACATAAAAGGTGACAGGAAGAATAAGCTGTGAGTCAGACCGAGTGGAGACGAGTTCTATTTGCCCCATAATTTCTTGACTGGTGCATTTGTTATGGCGCTGTTCAGGGGAGTTGGGGAAGAAGCTTGCCACACTATATACTTATTGTCATGCACACACCCCATGCCCTCTGAATCTTCTCTTTTCCTGTCTTTTACATTTATGAATGAATGAATGAATATGTTTATATAATGCCACAAGTGTACGCAGTGCTTTACAATTTAAGGGTTTAAACAATACAGGGTTACACGGGCTTTGTAGAGAGAAACATTGGGTGGGAGGTCCCTGCCCGAAAGCTTACAATCTAAAGTGGTAATGGGAGACATACAGAGTACATTAGGGTCAGGTGCTGAATTCAGTGCTAGAGTTCTTATAATGATAGAGGACACAAGTAAAGTAAATAATTTATAAGAGCGTTCTTTGTACAACATCAGTATCTTCTAGTATGTTGAGGATTTATCCAGGAGGTTCATTTTCAAGTGAGACTTAAAGACCATCAAAGAGGTGCAGTGGCGCAGGGAGGGAGGGAGAGCAATCCATAGATATGAGGCAATGAGAGAAAAGGTAATTATATCTGAGATATTTCTCTGAGTAGAGAGACTTATTTCACCCTAGGGTAAAGGTAGTAAATTGTCAGACCTCCAGCTCTTAGAGACAACTCCCATCATCCTCAGCCAGCCAAAGACTGATGGAAGTTGTAGTCCACAACAGCGCAAAGTTCAACAATTGACTAACCCTGCTTTAGTGCACGTCACACCTGATCTTATTTTTGCCCAGTAAAAGGTATCACTAGTGGTAATGGGAGACATACAGAGTACATAAGGGTCAAGTGCTGAGAACAGTGCTAGTTCTGATGACGATAGGGGACACAAGTAAAGTAAGTCATTTATAAGAGTGTTCATTGTACAACATCAGTGCCTTCTAGCATGTTGAGATTGTATCCATGAGGTGCATTTTTAAGTGCGATTTGAAGGTTATCAGCAAGGTGCAGTGGCGCAGGTTGGATGGTAGACCATTCCATAGATAAGGAGCAATGAGAGAAAAAGGTTTGATATGTGACAGGGCTGTAGACACAAAAGGAGCGGAGTGAAGACAATCATTGGCGGAACATAAGTGGTGGGGAGGGATATAACGGGAGATCAGAGAAGAAATGTAAGAAGGAGTAGAGGAGAGAAGTGTCTTGAAAGAGAGAAGTAAGATTTTGTAAGATATCCTGAGTTTGATAGACAGCCATTGGAGAGTTTTGAGGAGGAGTGGGGCAGGGACAAACCTAGGTGACAGAAGAATAATTCATGCTGCAGCATTCCGTATAGATTGAAGTGGATGGAGATGGGAGGCAGGAATGCCAGACAGAAGAATGTTGCAATAGTCCATGCGGGAGAGGATGATCGCGTGAATAAGTATTTTAGCTGTGGAGGAGCAGAGGAAGGGACAGATTTTAGCAATGTTACGCAAAAGAAAGCGACAGGATTTAGCAATGACATTAATATGAGGGGAGAATGAGAGAGACTTTTCAATTATCATCCCTAGACACCGCGCTTCTGATACTGGATTTATGGTAGTGCCATTTTCAGTCACCTGGAAGGGCGCTACAGGGTCAGGCCTAGGTGGTATGAGGAGCAGCTCAGTTTTAGACATATTGAGTTTGAGGTGCCTATGAGCCATCCAGTCTGAGATAGCTGAGAGGCAATCTGTGACTTTAGCCTTTAGTCTACCTGATACAAGACTACCGGATGACTATTTTACATATATGGAGAAGTCTACCTGATACAAGACTACCGGATGACTATTTTACATATATGGAGAAGTCTATCCGATACAAGACTACCGGATGACTATTTTACATATATGGAGAAGTCTATCCGATACAAGACTACCAGATGACTATTTTACATATATGGAGAAGTCTATCCGATACAAGACTACCGGGTGACTATTTTACATATATGGAGAAGTCTACCTGATACAAGACTACCGGATGACTATTTTACATATATGGAGAAGTCTAGCTGATACAAGACTACCGGATGACTATTTTACATATATGGAGAAGTCTAGCTGATACAAGACTACCGGATGACTATTTTACCTATATGGAGAAGTCTATCCGATACAAGACTACCGGATGACTATTTTACATATATGGAGAAGTCTAGCTGATACAAGACTACCGGGTGACTATTTTACATATATGGAGAAGTCTAGCTGATACAAGACTACCGGATGACTATTTTACATATATGGAGAAGTCTAGCTGATACTACCGGTTGACATAGTACTGCAGGACTATGCTATTGAACATTGTTGAATCGAGATCTGAGTGGGGGCAGACACATTTCCCCCACATGCCATAAAGATCACTTTTTCACGTATGTGATGTTAGTTAATTTACAAAGTGTAAGTGTATTATTTATAAGTGATTTATTGTATATAGTTTTTAAAAAAATAAAAATTCACTCAGTTGATGCCTTTTTTACACAAAAAAATTTGGTAGCTTGTTTTTAGGCAAGTCATTTTGAATATACTTCCATGAGACTCGGATTAATATTTAACAGCTACTCTTGTTATGTGTTTATAGTAGGTCCATTATAATTTAATGTATACCAGATAAATGAGTTCCCTTGAGAATAAGAAAGTGAAGGAATACTTACTGCACACTCTACAACACTGATTCTCAACTACAGTCACAACAACAGGTCAGACTTTAAAGGAGCAGTATGAAAAAATATATATTGTAGGGATTTTCCTATTGAGTAAAATAAGGGTACTTCCACTACTGATAGATTTATATTTCCAGAGTTATTACAGTTTAAACCCATGTTTTTTTTACATTAGCAGTGCCCTCTAGTGGTCAAATTCTAATTAGTTTTTCTGTTAGATTCTAATGGAGAGGAAAGTCAGAAAAGACAGAGACATACAGTTCTCCATAGAATGTGATAGAAACTGCTGAGTCACTTCCTGTCAGTTAGAACTATCAGGAAGTAAACACAGTAAATTCACTTCCTGTCAGTAAGAACTATCAGAAAGTAAACACAGTAAATTCACTTCCTGGTTATTTAAACTGCTATAAATTTTGAATAAAACATCTGACAGTGATGGGAGTACCCTTGTTGTATTCAGCAGGAAATTCTCTATAAAACATGTGTTTTCATAAAAAAAAAAGTTTACTGTTCCTTTAACTTCTCCACTCATAGGTCTCCAATGAAGTAACATTTTAAAAATATTTATACTGTTAAATTGTATCTGCTGTATAAAACAAATGAATATCCATTGCAGTTTGCACTGTTGATTTATATTTTAATGCGTCATTGTCAGCTTTTTCACACACAGACACATAAGCTTTTAGCAACAGTGGTACCTGGTATCCAGCCATCAACTTTTTACTATTTCTTTCAATGGGAGTGCAGAATCTTAGGCAGCGGCTCTCCATAGAATGTTATAGTAACAGCTTTAAAAAACTGTCAGCAACTGTCATGTCTGCCTCCATTGACATTATATCAAGATATTATTTCTTACACAAAGACTCAAGGGCAAAATCCATAGGGGCCATTTGGATTTTCTGGGTATAGTAAGTCAGGTAGTAGGTTGTTATTATTAAGAGGATTTACTTCCCCTTTAACTCAATATTCTACAGAAACAATTAATCCTCATGAGTGATATATTATTGACCAATGCATTGCTCTGCAGATTTCTAGACAGCCCCCTAATTAGCAGAACTTAGTTTTCAACATATGCAGATAAAATAAATGTTTGGTTATATCAGGACCATCTGGGTGGGGAACATTTAAAGTGGAACTATTACTTTTTAACAAGTAATTGATCTTGGAGCATTCGAAATCGTCTATATTTATTTTTCAGTTTATGCACCTGAGCCAGTATTGTCTTGCAGGAAGTGACAGTTGGTAATATAGAGCAATGTGAAATGTTAGTATCTGGCTGGCATGTCAACCAGATTTACACTAACAGACAATAGATAAAACTATGTATTTTATAATCTAATGAATAACATAAATATAGATGTTTTTGAATGCATTTTCAAAATCACATATTTGTTACAAAGTGACAGTTCCACTTTAAAAAATTTCTGGCTCTGATGTCACAATTTTTCTTTTTTATTCATCCTTTTATCATTGCTCTATATGTGTGGCTTTGATTTGTATCATTTCAAAGTGCATTTATTGTTCAAGATAGAACTGATATATATGATAATTCAGGCAGAGATAATCCAGGGAGAGGTAATATTGAATGAAATATGAAAAAGGAAATAACATCAATCATGGAATCTCTGTGTCACAGACCCTTACCTCTCAGATATACTTTAATCGTGATCTTGGAATATGATACAAATGGACTGTGATTGTTACAGGAATGCCACAAGTTATAGTTCTCCTAACCAAAAATAAGGAGGAATGTTACAATCCCTATCTGGTATTAAAGGCATAGTAATGTTTCACAAAAACAGCAGCTCCAATTAATCGTCATAGTTCCTTTCACTGTGAAACATTACTACCCTTTGATTCTTTCATTGTATTCTTTTTGTTAAAGGGATAGTAATACTTAAAATGTAAAAAAAAAATATGTTGTAGGGTTTATCCCCCTGATTAAAACAAGAGTACTCCCACTGCTGAAAGGTGTTTCATTCAAAAGTTATTAATTTTCAAATTTGATTTTTTTAGGTGCAATATCACAGTGGCCTGAAATTGTACAGTGGTGCTGTTGCTACATGATCCTATGGACAGCTCTGGTCCCAGGACCATAAATCTCCATAGGATGGTGTAGCAATAGCGCTACTGTACAATTTCAGGCCACTGTGATATTGCACCTAAAAAATTCAACTTTGAAAATTAATAACATTTGAATGAAACACCTTTCAGCAGTGGGAGTACTCTTGTTTTACTCAGGGGGATAAACCCTACAACATATTTTTTTTTACATATTAAATATTACTATCCCTTTAATAATTTACCTGTCTATGAATGTTATACCTGTTACTTTAATCTCCTCCACATACTCTCTGTGGTTATGAGTTTGCATTTGGGAGCATGAGTACATGTTTGTGAGAGGCTGCCAGTGAGTGAAACTGGAAATGCTGTGGCAGAATTGGGTCATAATGAATGTATGTATGTATGTATGTATATCTTTATTTATATGGCGCCACACAGTGTACGCAGCACATTACAATAGCAGTAAGTTACATTACACAAGAGGGAATAAAATAAGTGCCACATTCATAGAAACATTAGGAGAGAGGTCCCTGCCCCAAGGAGCTTACAGTTTAAATGGGTAATAGGAGACAGACAACACGGCCTAGGTTACAAGTGCTGGCTTTGGCAGTAGTGGGCAAGAGATGATAGTGGGAAGGAATGTGTCTTCATGGTTAAGATTGATTTTTGTGGGTAGGAGTTGATCTTTTTGAGAAGTAGTCCTTTATATGTAGAAATGGGTCTTTGAAAGTAGGATATGGTATTTGTGGATTTGTTTTTTGAGCTAGACATGGATGTTTTTTGAGTAGGAGTGGGTTTTTGTGGGTAACAATGGGAATATAAGAGTAGGAATTGGTATTTGTAAGTAGGAGTGGATCTTTGTAAGAAGGATTCTGGATTGGATCTGTCTGCACATGAGTGGATATCTGTATGCACAAATTGGTCTTTGAACGTAGGAGTAAGTAAGAAAAATTGGGTGTTTATGAAAAGGAGTGTGTCTTTGTGGATAAATGTAGTGTTTGTGTGAAGAAGACCTTTCTGGAGGGTGGGACTAGGTCTTAATGGGTAAAAGTAGATGTGGGTGCTTGTGGTTGAAAGAGGGTCTATATGGGTTCTAGTATGTTCTAGGTGTGTCTGTATTTGTACAAAAATGGCATGTGAATGGATCTCTGTATCTCATTAGAGGTTATCTGTATGAGTCTATCTACATATTGAATATAATATCTATTTTCTCAACGTAAACTGCTGCAGTGTACTATAACTCTTAAAGGGATGTAGGCATTAAGGCCTAGTCCACATGGGTAACTACTGCAAGATATTACAGTAATATAAGGTTGCCATTGAAAATTATTATAGCTGTAAGGTCACTGGGTCACTGTTACATGGGTGACTGTAATACAGCACTGCTGCTTTGGTTATATTTCCCAGGCTGAACTTTCATGTCTCTAACACAGGCCACTATTGCCCTGCATGAAAACACTATTGCCCAGCATGCATCTTTATTGTGTTCATGAATAAGTGCAATAAAGTTGTAGTAGGGGAGATCTAAATGGCAGCCCTGGGACCGCTACCAGACCTTTCACATGATTCATGCTCATCGCAGCCTCCAATGAATGACCGAACCATATAAGCATCAGCCAATAATATTTGGCTCACATCACAGAGGTTTCCTATTTTGGCTTGGACTTGTAAGCAAACATATTTTTATTTTTATATCAGAATCAGGACACAAAGTCTAAATTATGTTCTAAAACATGGCTTAATTATGGGGCATACTAATTGCCCCAAACGTAGAGAACATTATAAAATCCACAAATTCAAATTATTTTAAATGGGACTTTAACACATTGAATGACAAGAGGAGTCTTACTCATTGCTTTACACTGAATTCAAACTTTCAAGGGGCTATATCCCCGATTTTAATAAGTGGATGTGTTTATGGTCTAATTGCATTGCTCCAGAATTAATCAAGTCTTCTTTCTTAACATATGGCCTTAGCATGGGCGTCTGGAGGGGGGGGGGGCAAAGGGGGCATTTGCCCCCCCCCCTACAATTACCCCCCTCCATATAAATAAAGGGGCTAGATGAGCTGTCCTGGAGGTCATATAATGGCTTTGCCCCCCCACCTGGAAAAATGTCTACAGACACCACTGGGCCTTAGGATGAACTATATAGTATTTTCCTGAACACCTGGTAATCAGAGTTTTCAAAGCAGTGCAAAGCAAAGCGTTAAACACCCTCTGGTACTCAAAGGATTTAGTATCAGAGTGGTAGGGGAACATATTGTCCATCACCCACATCCTTTAAGGGTTAAATATAAACCTATAATGATTACATCATATAGCAATCCTAAAGATAAAATGCAGACTATGACAGGAGTAAATGATTATAGAGTAACTTGGTGCACCTGTGTCAATGCTGTAGTCCTGCAGGGCTGCAGTACCCTGGTAACAGTTATACTGCTAAAACTAACATCTTATAATGTGTTGGGTGATTTGGAAAGGACTTGCAAAATCTATATTTATGGTAGCCATTCTTTATTTAAAAATATAGTTTAAGAGATATTTAGACTTATTTTTTTGTCAGTTTATGCAATTAGCCAGTACTTCCTGGTAAGAAGAGGCAGTTAGTAGGGAGAGTGGGATGTTAGTATCTGACTCATGAGGCTGTGCCAGCCAGCACTGCTTAAAGGGATAGTAATTATTGTTTTTAACAAAGTTTAATATTGTATATATTAAAATTATTAATGCAATGTCTTATGTCTCGTCTCTCAAACATGTATAGTTTGAGAGATATAAGCTTTCATGGACATCAGCTCTCTAGCTAACAGATGGAGCTCCTGGTCCCGGGACCAGCCGATGGCTCTTCAGCAGAGTTGAAATAGCATTATCTAGAAAGAAATACTTCATTGGAACGGTGTACAAAGTATGCCTGCAAACTAGGCATACTTTGTAGACTGTTCCAATTAAATATTTCTTTCTAGATAATACTATTATGGCTCTGCTGAACAGCAGCCAGCCAGTCAAATGACCATAATCTCTTTCTGTCAACTAGAGCGCTGATGTCTATGAAAGGAGAGTGAGGGGGTAACTTTATAACCTTATATATCTCTCAAACTATACATGTTTGAGAGACGGGATGTAAGTCATTGCATTAATATTCAACAGATGAGAGTTGGTACCGTGTTAGCCGTATAAATACAGGAGGCAAATATAGTTTTTGATACCTTTTATTGGCTAACTAAGATACCACCGCATCTGTTCTGACAGGATGGACCGTGACAAGCACCTCCAGGAACTCAGAGGAGACTTTATAAAACACGGTTACAGCGCAACTATTATTGACAGTCAGATACAGAAGGCTACCCAATACCAAGAAAAAATCTGTTACACTACAAAGAACAACATAAGGGAAACCGGGTGCCACTGGTGGTCACTTACCACCCCCAGGTTGAAGTGCTATGCAAAATTTCAAGAGAACTTCAAAAGAAATTACATACAGATGAAAGACTCAAGAACATATTCCCACAGCCTCCCTTACTCTCATTCAGACAGCCTCCAAATTTGAAACAACTGATGGTGAGGAGTGCCCTGAGTAAAAATACAAAAAATGGCACATCTCCCTGCCTTCAAAAGAGATATGAAACTTGTGCACACATTTACACCATGGACAACATACCAATTCCAAACACCCAGTTACACCATAAGATCAATGGTACCTTCACCTGTAAATCATCCAATGTAATATACCTTATCATGTGTGCAAAATGCCCAACAGCTCTGTATGTGGGAGAAACTGGACAAGCACTACATAGGAGATTTAATTCCCAGAGATCCAGTGTTAATAACAAAAAGACAGAGACACCAGTGGGAGAACATTTTTGCCAAAATGGGCACAGTGTCAAGGATATTAAATTAACTGTATTGATGGGACTGTCGCACTCAGAGGGACAGAAAGGTATGGGAGGTAAAATTAATGTTAAAATTTAATGCAATTTGTAGTGGGTTGAACAGGGATAAGGAATTTATGACAAAATATAATTTCTAAGCAAAAGCCTACAGCACCTGGTAGTCCCAGGCGGTCTCCCATCCAAGTGCTAACCAGGCCTGACCCTGCAAAATATAATTTAGTTGACTGACCTTTCCACAGACCCAAGAGCATCGTAAATACCTCTAAAGCCTCAGAGGAAGAGTGCAGTTTACCACTGACTGAACAAAGATATCTGGATCTGGACTGCATTCTGTTATCTGATTTCCATGCTAAACAATGTGATGTGTACTTGTATTTAAGAGAGATGTTTTCATATTTATCTGTATAACATGCCTGAGGAAGAGACCTAAGGTCTTGAAAGCTTGCATTTAAATCTGCTTAGTTAGCCAATAAAAGGTATCAAAAACTATATTTGCCTCCTGCATTAATATTCAAGACATTGTGCTGCCTGGGTCCAAGAATGAAATGCTGCCCCCCCTCCGCACACCAAAACCACACCCACCAAAACACACCACATCCTTAATTATATTAACCCCTCTTCTGCCCCTAAAACCATATAGAACTGTCATGTTTTTTGTTTTTTTTTACACCCCTTGTACCTCTTTCTCCCCCTTACCTTTTTCCACCTCTTGTACCTCTTTCTCCCCCCTTGCCTTTTTACAACCCTTGTGCCTCTTTTCCCCCCTCTTTTCACCCCTTGTGCCTTTTTCCCCTTTTCACCCCTTGTGCTTCTTTTTCCCCCTCTTTTCACCCCTTGTGCCTTTTTCCCCTCTTTTCACAGCTTGTGCCTCTTTTTCCCCCATATTTTCACCCCTTGTGCCTTCTTCCTCTCTTTTCACCCCTTGTGCCTCTCCCCCCCTTGCCTGTTTGCCGGGAACGTGTCACATGCAGAGACGCCGCGTGGTGCATGCTGGGATTTTCTTCGTCAGTCTGGGAGCCAGTTTTAAACTTACACTGGACTCTGAACAGAGGAAGAAAACCCCCGGCATGCTCTACACAGCGTCTCCGCGTCCCAGCTGTCATCAGTGCAGGCAGTGGGGAGACGCCACGCGCAAAATAGCATGCCTTGGGGCGCCCCTATCAGAGTGCTGCCTGGGTCCATGGACCCAAAGGGACCCATGTAAGGGCCGGCCCTGTTAATATTTTTAATAAATACAATATTACATGTTGTTAAAAACAACCATTAATATCCATTTGATTGTATAACTGCCAAATAAAGCTAAACATCTCATATACTATACTTGTAAATAACGAATTACTGACATAAAAACAAGTAGTTTTAAAATCACCCACGCCATTATAAAATGTCAGATTCACTTTAACTGTATGAGTGCTTAATTCCAGTGGACTGTGGTTTTCAGTTTTTCATAGTAGGAATGCATTACATTAGTTCTGGACACATTCCTGCCAGCAGTAAAATATTCAGCCAACGGTGGCACAAGTACAGTATTATGCTCTTTTAAACCAACAAAATAAATGGATATAAATGAAGCTAACAGAAAATGTATAGAGAAATGCAATGCAAGAAATACGAGAGAAGAAATTGGAACACTAGGTGAAAAAGAAATAGTAACGGACAGTGATGTATGTGATATTGATTACTATTTATAGAGATAATAAAGTAAGAATACCTAATGGAAGGAAGCCGGAGAATAGAATAACACAAATGCACTAATATGATATTGCTGTTATCAACATTAGCTGGCTAATAGTGCTGAATGATATCAATATTTTGAATGAAGTACATTTCACAGGAGTAAAAATGTTAGGACAAGAGATCATAGTCTAAACCTAGATGGACAGAGGTACTCTAAGAATGTTTTACTTCACTGAGAGGGTGGTAGATAGTGGAAAAGTCTACCAGCAGAAGTGGTAGAAGTTAATACAGTGACAGAATGTAAGCATGCATGGGATAGGCATAAGACTGTCCAGAACATAAGACAAGACCAAGGACCAAATAAGGTTTGAGGCTTTTACAGTAGGAAAATGGGCAGACTAGATGGGCTGAATGGTTCTTATCTGCCTTCATATTCTATGTTTGTATGTTTCCTCACCCCATATAACAAATATATGGGCAAGATTAAGCTTTGAATTTGTTATTTCAATGACATCCTCAACCCTTGGGATATGGATGCAACCGATTTTGAAGATTTTGTGTAGGAGCTCATTGATATTACATAAATATGGGCTTCATAAAAGTGTATTTGGGGGCTCCAGAATAGAGTTTTTGGATCTGTGCATTAAGAAAAAACATGGTCTCCTTGTGCATCAGGGGTTTCATAAGAACATGGCCACCAACTACTTGCTGCACAGATCAAGCTTTCATCCTGAACATATAAATATATGTATACACTACAGTCAGTTTTTAGTCTACAAAGAAATAATAAAAAGGAGGATATGTATGAAAATAGGCAAAAGCGTTATATAAGAGACTACTGATGAGGGGTTATCAGATTTCTGCAGAATTGCATAGACGTTGCCTGTGTCACTCTTGAGTAATGAAATCATATTTATACACACCCAGTACTTGTGAAAATCCTAATTACAAACAGCAAAAGAGAGAAAGGCACAGGGAATAGCTGTTAAATCCACTTTGGACATCAGAGTACATACACAGCATCCCAATGTAAACCAGTTTTTAGAATCAATGCTTATCTGATGCTTAAAGGTTTAAAGGAATGAATCGCCTGTTAGATATGTATCATATCCATTAGTTCATTTTGGTCCTGCAGGGGACTAACACTTTAATAGGATAGCAATAGTCTGACTTACATGAGATAAGAAGGAGACTTCAAACCATAAACACATCTCTGTCTTCTAACTTATCAGATTTCCTGACCTCTTCTGAAGATATTGTGGGAATAATTTATTAGCCACATTACTTGCAAAGCCAAGGTATTTGGCTAATATTTCTAGCTTAATATTGCAAATAAAACTGTAGTCAAGGAATTATGAGATACTAATGCCTTTGGAGAGTGTGAATAAATAAATCATTTAAAGGGACAGTATCATCCGGAGACAAGTGTTTTAAATACACTTATTATTCTCCAAAGTGCCCTGAAACAGTGTTGTAAGCAACATGGAGGCAGTTGTGCTAAGAACTGTAGCTTAGCAATTTGTTTTTCAGTTTGAAGAACCCAGAGAAATATTTGGATTTATGCAAATAAATCTGAACAAATCACGGAAAGTGGAAGTGGAACAAACGGTCAAGGGTGTCGCAAGAAGCCCTTAAGATGGAGGGGCGGGAACATGAGCGAGGGATAGCATGGGAGCTAGAGAGGGTGGTATTGGGAGCACTGGAAAATAAGAATGAGAAAATAGCGGGATCATGGGGGAGAGAAAGTGAACAGGACTGTGGGAAAATGGCAGACAGAGAGAGAGAAAAGAGGAAAGATGGAAGTAGGAGAGAGTATGAGAAAAGTTAGAGATGGAGAGTGAGAAATGGAGAGACAAGGAGGGAGAGAAGGGAAGAAACAAAATGGAGGAGAGTGAGAGAGAGGGGGTAGAGTTATCAGCAGTCATGGATGCCTACTTATACAGCAAAAAAGCTCTCCAACCTTGTTCTGGAGTGAGACTTGGACAGGAAGTTGTTGTGTGCAATCAAATTAATGTAAACAGCAAACTAAACATGCTGGTCTGGATTTACATCAGAGGTGCCCCAATGTAAAAATTTCCTCTTTTTCGCCTATTTTAACCCCTTAGTGACAGGCCGCGTGCGCACGGGGACGTCACTTAATGCCCGACTAACATTTTTTTTTTTTTTTTAACAAATGATTCCGGAGTCCCCGAATGGTGTGCAGCCACGTGAGGACCTGGATTTCCGGGACGTACCTGGTATGTCCATTGTCACTAAGTGGCAGTTTTTGTGGGATGTACCAGGTAAATCTATTGTCCTTAAGGGAGTAACAAATTTTCCGCCTATGTTAACAGATTTTTCGCCTATATTTCCTCTAGGTACTACATTTCCCACTGTAATATTACTTCTTCTGAGGGCTGAAGTTTAGACATAAGTGGCTGAAAGTCAAAATTGTGAGTCCTACAGCAAAATATGGCTTGAAAAATGAGTTAGAATGCAGAGTGCATTTGTCCTTTGCCCACAACACTTTCTTGCTTAAGTGACACTGGCACATATTCATGATGATATCAAGTAATAAAAAAAAATAAAGTACAACCTACAATGTGGCATATATGTATTGTAGTGGTGGTGGGACTGGCATGGTGTGATCTGTGTATGTATATTTACCATTGTCATACTCTATCCTCCTCAGATTATTGACACACATTACTTCTGTCATAGCAGTGGTCCCATCTGTCCTCCACCTCCTCATCTGTGCTGCTGTTAATATATTTGTCCTGGCTTTGTCTGTCATGTGTGGTTTCTGCTACTACTACTACTACTGGAGCTAGATGTTGATATAATTCTACTGCCACTGCTACTAGGTGTCAAAGGTGCAGCACTTACAGCAGCAGCAGAGGTACTCGTCATATCTAACATTATGGATGTTAACCTGTGTTGCTGTTGCTGGGTACTTAAAACAGGTGTGTGTGGCTGAGTGGGAATTGGACTTTGAAGAGGTGATGATGCTGATGATGACTTATAGGGTGACTGTGTGCTTTTTGACATCTGTGCTTGTCCAGGGTCAGACTTTCCAATGGCTTTCTCAAACACTTTATAGACATGCATAGTGTTCCTCAAAGGGATAGTAATACCTCGTTTTAACTTTATTCTATTTTGTAGGCATTAAAAAAACATGAAGAATGATATAAGTCTTATCTCTCAAACCTTTATGGTTTATGAGATATTCACAAGCAAAGTTTCACCTCCTGCCCCTTTTACCTAGTGTAAGCCATGTCTTCTCAGATGTGGAATGCAGTCCATAGACCAGACAGATAACAGAAGGGGACAATCTTCTTCCTATGAGAACAATGAAATCCATGCCCCCCTTGACAAGCTTTTCAGTTTTTTCCCTTATCTTAAATGAAGATTGTCCCTCTCTGCAGTCTACCTGGGCACCTCCCTTCTGATCTGGCTGAGCAGTGTTACATCAGTAAAAGGGGAGGGAGGGGGATACTTTATCATTGAATTACTCTTGAACTACAACTCTGACAGAATTGGAATAACACTCTCCAAAGTCCAAATATTATGATGATTAATTAGAGCTGCTTTTATTATGAAACATTACTATCCCTTTAAAAGTGGTGGAAGATTCAGACTTTGATTTTCTGCAAATATTATAGCCCTGTCACCATCCTCACTCTCAGCTTCATCTGTATCTGAACAAGAGAAGGATGCTGGAAGGATATATTCTAGATCTGCATCATCATCAGTCATAATTAGGTCATCCTCAGCAGCATCAGCATCACCTGACAATTCTTGCCTACTACCCTTATATTCCTCTAAGCTTTTGGAGGTCTCAAACAATTTATTTTTAATTTTACTGTAACAACTCAAGCCCCATATATCTTTATAAATTTACAGCCCTCCATGTACAGCTCTCTTTTGGTTCACCTCATCAGAGTTGGTGCTATGAGTTTGAGTTCAAGAAAAGTATCTGATGGTTCCTATTGGCTGTTGTGATGCCATGCCTACCTGCACAACCAATAGACATAAATCTGTTGCTGGCATTGAATTCCTAAAACTGTGAGAGGTAGGATTAGTGTAATCTGTAATATGGAAAAGTTATATGCTTTAGGGTTTTACCTTGGAGTTAATCAGTGGTACACCTACTGCTGGGAGATATTTGAATCAAAAGTTATTACAGCACAAAAATGCATTTCTTGGGTGTATTTGTTTTATGGCCTACCATTTAAGGGTGCTGCTGTTGCTGTTGTTCCCTACAGGTGATTTTACTCACTGACAACAGCCTTATATAGTCCACTGTAGTAATAGTGTCACACACACAAACACATACACACAGTCACATGCAAATACGCACTAGCACAAACACACACATACACACACACCACATACAAACACACATACACACACACACACAGAAACACACACATACACATTCATAATATTTGCTGTTTTTTATTACAGTTTCTGCTACCCTAATGTCACTAACTAAGGGCTCGATTCAAATGTTGGCGTCGCCAGAAAAAACTGGAGACGCTGGTTTTAACGTCAATTGAGCAATGCAAATGTTCTACTAGAAACAAGCGATGCCAGTTCTGAAACAGACATCGCCCGTCGCCAGAACAGCAAGATCTCACCCATAGAGGATAATGTACAAACGACGCCAAAAGCTATTCAAATGTTGGAGTTAGGGCTAACTCGCGTTAAATTGCAACATTTCTCTCCAGAAATCTAACGCCTATTTTTTTTTGAGTACAGCACACAAGTAAGGGTAGAAAACCCACGTCTCCAGTTCTGAACAGCATTCTCTGTGCTTTTCCCTACCCAGCCACTAGGGGAACACAGAGAAGGCTTTCAGCACCATGGACAGCTTTGAATGCCATAGGGATGTGCACTGCTCACCCCTGTGGCATTCAAAGGGTTAAAATCAATAAAACTAGTACACCAAGCACTACACAATGCCCCCTTCCACATCCCCCCCCATTACTATGTCACATATATTGCATATATGGGACATACTAACCCCATCCACATCCACCTCATGGACTTCCATGTAGTGGATAAATCTGCCTTTTATTCCACAATTAACCCTTTGAGTACCAGAGAGGTAGGAAAGCATTGCTTAGCATGTTTCCTACCCCTCTGGTACCCAAAGGGTTAATAGGCAACGTATGGACTACATACATTGCCTATATATATATGTGTGTGTGTGTTTTAAACTTTTTTTTAATTAAAATACTGTGATTAGACAGTTTAACTTAGATCTCATTCATTGTTAACCCCCTACCTCCTGTGTCCCATTGCTATTAGTACTTTTGCTCCACTCTTCTTCAAACTGAGAGTGGAGCAAAAGTACTAATAGCAATGGGACACAGGAGGTAGGGGGTTAACAATGAATGAGATCTAAGTTAAACTGTCTAATCACAGTATTTTAATTAAAAAAAAGTTTAAAACACACACACACATATATATATAGGCAATGTATGTAGTCCATACATTGCCTATTAACCCTTTGGGTACCAGAGGGGTAGGAAACATGCTAAGCAATGCTTTCCTACCTCTCTGGTACTCAAAGGGTTAATTGTGGAATAAAAGGCAGATTTATCCACTACATGGAAGTCCATGAGGTGGATGTGGATGGGGTTAGTATGTCCCATATATGCAATATATGTGACATAGTAATGGGGGGGGATGTGGAAGGGGGCATTGTGTAGTGCTTGGTGTACTAGTTTTATTGATTTTAACCCTTTGAATGCCACAGGGGTGAGCAGTGCACATCCCTATGGCATTCAAAGCTGTCCATGGTGCTGAAAGCCTTCTCTGTGTTCCCCTAGTGGCTGGGTAGGGAAAAGCACAGAGAATGCTGTTCAGAACTGGAGACGTGGGTTTTGGATTTTCTGACTGAACTTGATACTTTGCAGTGCTGTGATTGGCTGTGGTGCTAGGTAACATTTTTATCGTGTGTTTTTAGGTAAGATTTTCTATGCGACGCAGGTTTAAGATTAACGTGTATTTTGTTGGTTATCGCTCGTTAGGCTTTCTAGGTAAGGAAGATTTGAATCTCACGTTACCTGGTCTTGCTTAACGAGCGAAGGCAGTTTTTTTCTTCACGTTGGTTTTAACGCCAACATTTGAATCGAGCCCTAAATCACTAGAAAATCACTTTCTGTCCTCTCTGTCTAGATGCTGTTTCACTTCCTGGTTACATCAAGTTTTTTGGAACAAAAACATGAGATATATATAGCAAATGCCTGGGTAGTTTGTACCCACTGAAAGGCATAGGCAATTTTTTTTTTTTGTGTAGGTAAAATGGATACTTTTTTTATGGTTTTGCTAAGGGTGGAATTTCTTGCAAAAAAGTGTAGAATCCTGTGGTTTTCGCGGTCTAGTGAGAACAAAATGGGACCATTCATCATACCAAAGGTATAAAATGTATATCATTCTTGTTTATTATAGAACAAGGGCATTTCCTGTTCCAGGAAACAGTGGATGGGACTGGAGTCATGTGAGGAGTGGGGGCGTGGCCATGGACAGAGCTAAGGGCACCTAGAGAGTCTATCCTAGGGGCACCTGTGATATAAATCCAGCGAGAGAGGGAGATTCACTAAGCAGTGATAAAGAGGCGATAAAGACATACCTCCCAACATTTCAAATTGCCAAAGAGGGACACTTGTGTTTTAGGGGGTGTTGCAGGGGGCGTGGCTAGTAGGCGGGGCATTACCAAGAATTTTTAGGCTATTTCATGACCAATTGACACCTCCTTGTGTAACCTAATAAATGACTTATAACAAGACCAAATTATTTTATTTACACAGACTAATTTATAAACACATACACTGAAGTTTAAACAAACAGTAATGTGAGTTTTATTGCTGTAGAGCAGTACGATACACTTATATATACACACCACACAACCTGATCTCCTAAAAAGAGGGACATCAGGGTGGGAAAGAGGGACAGAGGGATTTGGGTCTAAAAGAGGGACTGTCCCTCCTAAAGAGGGACACTTGGGAGGTATGTAAAGAGGTGATAATGTGGAGATGACTTCTCCAGTTCTTATTTTATTCTATAGAGCCTATGCACTAAAATCACCAAATTTGAAGAAATATTAGCGCATAGGCTCCATAGAATAACATAGGAACCGGAGAAGTGATAAAATGGAGAAGTCATCCCCACCTTATCACCATTTTATCACCACTTAGTGAATTTCCCCCTGGTATTGGAGACTTCTCTAGAATCCAAGGGGTTATATTCCATCTAGACTGATGGTCTGCTATTAAGCACAGTTATTTATTGTCACAGACATATAAAGCTTGTTGAACGGTATTTACACCAGTTTTAAAACAGCAATCCCATAGCTCTATATTTATTTAGTACTGAAAACCTGCCATAAAATTCCTATTTTGTGCCTCTGCCTAAGTAAGTGCTGCAGTGGTACACGCAGCCTCTGTGTGAGATCAGAACCCTGTTATGAGTAATGAAAGGAGGCAAAATGTAAACAAGAAATATATTGAGAAATAAGCAAATTGATGAAATATTCATGGGGCTTTTTTTACATTTCAACTGTGAGTTGCACACATAAATATAGCTTTCGTCAGCACAAATTCTCAGAGACGAAAAAAACATACAAAATAAAAACATAGCTTAGAATGATTTTTATTTTGACAGGGTGTTCGTCTCTTTGACAAAGCATAAATCAGGGAAAGTTTCTGAGTAGCACAAAATTTTCACCAGCTGCGGAAACAATGTGGGGTGAAGAAAAGACTTTCAGGTAGGAATCAGTTCTAGGCTCATTCCAGACTTGTTTAGAGTCAACTCACACAGTCAGACAGCCCAGCGGCTGCCAGATTGATTACTGCTTAGCCTGTGTGTATGTTTGTGTGCATGTCTGCATGTGTGTATGTGTATGTATAAATCTGTGTATGTGTGTATGTATGAATGTTGTGTGTGTCTGTGTGTGTATATAAGTATGTGTCTGTGTATGTATGTTTGTGTGTGTGAATGTGTCAGTGAATTTGGTGTTAGACAGTCATAGGTAGTAAACACCAATTCTTGTTCATGATTAGTGTGGAACAGGAATTATACATCCATCCTTATGTGTTTGTGTGTGTATATATGTGTGTATAAACGTGTTTGTGTGTTTGCGTCTGTGCGTCAGTGTTTGTATGGATATGTGTTGATGTATGTGTGTGTCTGTTTATACATGTATTTTTGTGTTTGTGTATGTGTGCACATGTGTATGTATGTGTGTGTGAATTTGTGTATTTCTGTGTGTATATGTATGTGTGTGCATGCTTGCATGTACATGATATGTGTATATGTGTGTGTGCATATAATTGTGTGTATATGTTACATGTGTGTGTATGTTGTGTATGTGTGTGTATTTGTGTGTATGTATTTGTATGTTTATATACATGTGTGTTTATATCTGTTTGTGTTTGCATATATGTTGTGTATGTATTTGTATGTGTGTGTATGTTGTGTATGTGTGTGTATTTGTGTGTGTATGTGTGTGTATGTATTTGTATGTGTGTGTATATATCTGTTTGTGTTTGCATATATGTGTATGTTGTGTATGTGTTTGTATGTGTGTGTATGTTGTGTATGTGTGTGTATGTATGTGTATGTATTTGTATGTTTGTATACATGTGTGTATATATCTGTTTGTGTTTGCATATATTCATATGTTGTGTGTGCATTTGTATGTGTATGTATTTCTGTGTGTGTGTGCATGTGTATGTTGTATATGCGTGTGTAGTTGTATGTGTATGTATTTGTATGTTTCTGTTTGTGCTTGCATACATTCGTATGTTGTGTATGCATTTGTATGTGTGTGTATTTCTGTGTGTGTGTGCATGTGTATGTTGTGTATGTGTGTGTAGTTGTGTGTGTATGTATTTGTATGTTTGTATACATGTGTGTATATATCTGTTTGTGTTTGCATATATGCGTATGTTGTGTATGCATTTGTATGTGTATGTATTTCTGTGTATGTTGTATGTGTGTGTGTGTGTGTGCACATGTATGTTGTGTTTGTCTGTATGTGTATGGTGTGCATTTATTTTGTGTGCATGTATTTGTTTGTGTGTGTGTGTGTATGTGTGTGTGTGTGTGTGTGTGTGTGTGTGTGCAAGCCCCTATGGAGATCAAGGCAATGTTTTTGTTTCCTACAGAAGATTGCTTGCTTTAGAAGGGTAACACTTTTACTTGGTACATGAGCCTCAGTGAGTCTGTGCAGAACCTGTCGTCTTCTTGTGTTTTGGAAACAAAGTGAATTTATACGGGAATAAAACTGGGCATGCTTTTTTGTGTTTTTTGCTTACATTGGGCAGATGGGGATGACAAGTACTAATGATACCTGCACTTTATTGATATTGGGAAATTACAGGTTTAGACTGCAACATCTGTATAGCTGAAAGGCTGATAATTTAGGCACAGTTCTCGCTCCCTGCTCTTGTTCAAGGTCAAGAGGAGCCAAGGGAGTCAAATCAGGTTGGTGACTTCAAAGGCAGTTTGGATACCCTGCGGTCAGACACCCCATACTGGAGAGAAGTGAGTTACACTGGCCTTCCTACTGCAGGTGCAATTCGGGAAGATAAAGTGTACAATTTTGGGTTAAACCAACTTTACCATATGGAACGAATAAACCTTCCTAAAATTCCCATTGATTTAAATTGGAATTTTAACCCATTGAATACTCCAAAGCAGGCCCGGACTGGCCATAGGGCATACTGGGCATTTGCCCGGTGGGCCGGTCTGGGGCCGGTCCGGGTGTTTAAAAAAAAAATTAATCATTAAACGAGTTTGGGCCGTCTTTCACTTTCTGAAAGACGGCCACCTCGTTACAAGTTTTCTGGTGGGCGGCAATCAACGTGCGGCTATGCGGCGCACCGCACATGATTATAAGCTCCTCCCACGAAAGAACGCCCGCTGCCACCGCCCTCCCCATGAGCTGCTCAAAAAATAAAAATGGGCTGCTCAGCCTTAAATGCCTGGGCCTATTTTTTGTCCCAGTCCGGGCCTACTCCAAAGCATTGCCTCGTTAGGATTCAAGGGGTTAAAAGCCTGATTTAAATTGGTATGTGTTCCCTATGAAGAAGCTGGTCTATTAGTTTTAAATCAATTTACAAAATGCCTTTGTCTCCTATGATACAGCTGGTGGGCACCAGAATTGCATGGCTACAGCTTCCAGAATTGCATCTTAACCCTTAGAATGCCAAAGGGGTACCCAACACATTGTTTGCAATGTGTTGGGTAACCCTGTGGCACTCAAAGGGCTAAACGTCATGGTTTTTTGGTAATTGTCTCAAACCAATCATCTAATGTTTTGAGAAATGTACTATTTATGCAGAGCTTATCTACTGAAACGTATAGAAATTCTTCCAAAAAAGAGATTGAATGAAACTAAATTGTCAAATAGTGAAAAAGTTCTGAATTTTGCTTAATTTTTAAAGTTGTCTTCTCAGAACTATTGGGAGCACATGTCCTAGAGTGGTGGTGGCCAGTGGTGGTAGCCAGTCTACGCTCTCCGGTCATTGGAGACTGCAACCAATGTCCTCATCCCCTTTGATTAAGCACTACATGTGCGAAACGCGTAAGACCATTATTATGTGTAGCATATGTTTTATCTTTACAGAATAAAGCAGTTTTACATTATCTCAAATCTCTACATGAGTGCAGTCTTCTCTTGTCTTCTGCATGGGGTATTGGTTCAAGAAAAAACACAAACACCTGAAATAGGCTTAACTCAGGACACAGCTTTATTAAACAATACATGTTAACCAATTGTAACATAACTTTTCCTTAAACCTTAAGCCCTTGCCAATAACCAATTTAGATAGGCCCAACACCTGCCTATCCTCCCTTTGAGCAGTAGCTCAACCCCACAAACTTATCTCACCTTACCGCGCCCCATTAGCTGGTCAATGCAGCTCAATGAGGCCGATGTCAAAAACCCACGACACAGTCCGGGTGTTATTCCCCCTAGGCCGCTGGCCTACCATCCTCATGTAACATCTCCAAATATAATGACCCTCTAAACATTGGCAAGGGCCCAAAGCGCCCACAAGCTGTGACAAACAAGAAAAAAAGGCACCCCCAAACCCCACAATCCCAAGAAGAAGAAAACACACCACACCCATTACCAAACAGGGGGAGGGAGGGATGCTGTCGCTTCCTTATCTGCTCCTTCAATTCTTTTCTAAAGGAAGTAACACCATTCAGGTTGTATTTATAACCTCTTCTATTCGACATCCTTTCCTGGCCCCTCCTACCACCTGTTTTCTTGCCGCCCCCAGTTCAGACATGCCTCCCCTTCTAATTTTACGGGGAGTTCTTATCCTCCCCAACCATCCTATGGCTCTGAGCAAATGGTAATAATACGTAAGTGTAACTCCCACAATATGCAAATATACCTCTTTAGTAGTGATGAGCGAGCACCCCAATGCTCGGGTGTTCGGGTGCTCTGACCGAGCACCCCCTGAGGCTCGAGTGCTCGGCCGAGCACCCGAGCCCCATTGAAGTCAATGGGAGGACTCGAGCATTACACCAGGCACCCCCTGCTCTGATGAGGGGAGGGTGCCTGGTCCATAGGAAAATGGCAGAAAAGGATGGAAACACCACAGAAATGGTTCAGGGACAGCATAGGGAGGATGTCTGGATGCATCTTGGACTCCAACATCGCTGCTGGGAACGATCTTTCGCCCGTAGTACGCCATTTTTACAGACTGACCATAAAACACACAAAAAGGAAAATAAAAACGACTTTAGGCGAAAAATTGTTACCAAACAATATTTGCTGTATATTTACTTGTATATCATCTGCAAATTCTCCCAAAAATTTCCTTGATTTTCTGAAGCGAGGCCATGATTAAGAGGGAAACGTGCGCAGAGGCAAATTCTCCCAAAAATTTCCTTGATTTTCAGAACTGAGGCCATGATTAAGAGGGAAACGTGCGCAGAGGCAAATTATCCCAAAAATTTCCTTGATTTTCTGAACTGGGGCCATGATTAAGAGGGAAACGTACGCAGAGGCAAATTATCCCAAAAATGTCCTTGATTTTCTGAACTGGGGCCATGATTAAGAGGGAAACGTGCGCAGAGGCAAATTATCCCAAAAATTTCCTTGATTTTCTGAACTGGGGCCATGATTAAGAGGGAAACGTGCGCAGAGGCAAATTCTCCCAAAAATTTCCTTGATTTTCTGAACTGGGGCCATGATTAAGAGGGAAACGTGCGCAGAGGCAAATTCTCCCAAAAATTTCCTTGATTTTCTGAACTGAGGCCATGATTAAGAGGGAAACGTGCGCTGAGCTGACCATCTAAAACATTATGGGTGAGGGTCTGCTGCAGAGCTGACCATCCTAAACATTATATGCGAAGGCCCGCTAGTGAGCTGACGCTATAAAACATTATATGAGAGGGCCCGCTAGAGAGCTGACCCAATAAAACATTATATGAGAAGGCCCGCTGGTGAGCTGACCTATACAAAAATTGTCAAAGAGGGCCCGCTGGTGAGCTGGCCCTATATAAAAATTATATCACAGGGCCCGCTGGTGAGCTGGCCCTATATAAAAATTATATCACAGGGCCCGCTGGTGAGCTGGCCCTATATAAAAATTATATCCCAGGGCATATGGAAGAGGAGGAGGAGGATGAGAAGGTTAAGAGTCAACCATATACCCGTTTTTTGGGTGGAAGGGGTGAATGGGAATACAGACTATTCCCATCATTGTAAATAACATATATAAAGTGAGTTTATGTTCCCCCGGGGCTTTCCTCCAGTGGAGTGGAGAAGTCAGGGGAAATCCAGGCCTTGTTCATTTTTATAAGTGTCAACCTATCAGCATTGTCGGTGGAAAGGCGGATACGCTTATCTGTTATGATGCCACCAGCAGCACTAAATACCCGCTCAGACAGAACGCTGGCGGCAGGGCAGGCCAGCACCTCCAAGGCGTAGAGTGCCAGTTCATACCACGTGTCCAGCTTGGACACCCAGTAGTTGTAAGGCACAGAGGGATCATTGAGGACGCTGACACGGTCTGCTACGTACTCCTTCACCATCTTCCAAAACTTTTCCCTCCTTGTGACACTAGGCTGCGCATCAGGGTGAGGGTGCTGGCGGGGTGTCATGAAGGTGTCCCACGCCTTGGAGAGTGTTGCCCTGCCTTTGTCGGAACTGCTGTGTGCTCCCCTTTTCTCCCCTTCTCGGTTGGCCAAGGTAGCACGTACTCTGCCGCCAGCGTTGTCAGATGGAAAATTTTGGAGCAATTTTTCAACAAGAACCTTCTGGTATTGCACCATTTTGCTTGTCCTCTCCACCGGAGGAATGAGAGATGAGAAATTCTCTTTGTAGCGGGGGTCCAGAAGGGTGAACACCCAGTAATCCGTGTTGTCTAAAATGCGTACAACGCGTGGGTCACGGGAAAGGCAGCCTAACATAAAGTCAGCCATGTGTGCCAGAGTACCAACAGTCAAGATTTCGCTGTCCTCACCAGGAGGATGACTCTCAATATCCTCATCCTCTTCCTCCTCTTCTGCCCACCCACGCTGAAGAGATGGAACTAAAGTTCCATGGCTACCCTCTGTAGCGGAGGCAACCGTGTCTTCCTCCTCCTCCTCCTCCTCCTCCTCCGCCTCCTCCAATTGTCGCTGAGAAGACGAAGTGAGGGTGCTCTGGCTATCACCTTGCGTAAGCTCTTCCTCCCCCATTTCCACCTCTTCCACATGCAAAGCGTCGGTTTTAATTGTGAGCAGCGAGCGTTTCAGTAGACACAGAAGTGGGATGGTTACACTGATAATAGCGTTATCGCCGCTCACCATCTGTGTCGATTCCTCAAAATTGCGTAAAACCTCGCAGAGGTCTGACATCCATTCCCACTCCTCACTTCTGATTACAGGAAGTTGAACGGAGAGGCGACGACCGTGTAACAGCTGGTACTCCACTACTGCCCTCTGCTGCTCACAAAGCCGGGCCAACATGTGGAAGGTGGAGTTCCAGCGCGTGCTCACGTCACACAGCAGCCGGTGAGCTGGCAATTGTAAGTGCTGCTGCAGCTTCAACAGGCCGGCCGAAGCTGTAGATGACTTACGGAAATGTGCACACACGCGGCGCACCTTGGTCAAGAGATCATGCACATTGGGGTAGGTTTTTAGAAATCGCTGCACCACTAAATTAAATACATGCGCTAGGCATGGTACGTGTGTGAGCTTGCCGAGCTCCAAAGCCGCCACCAAGTTACGCCCATTATCACACACAACCATGCCTGGTTGCAGGTTGAGTGGCGAGAGCCACTGCTCGGTCTGGTGACTAATCCCCTGCAACAGCTCTGAGGCCGTGTGCTGTTTGTCCCCAAGGCAGATCAGCTTCAGCACGGCCTGTTGACGCTTCCCCACTGCAGTGCTACACTGCTTCCAGCTACTGGCTGATGGGGGAGTGGCGCTGCGTGTAGAGAATTCGGAGGTGGAAACGGAGGAGGAGGAGCCAATAACGTAGGTGCTGGCGGAAACCCTGATGGAGGTAGGGCCCGCAATCCTCGGCGTGGGTAGCACCCGTGCCATCCCAGGGTCCGAGTCGCTCCCAGCCTCCACGACATTCACCCAGTGTGCCGTCAGGGAAATGTAGCGTCCCTGGCCACAAGCACTTGTCCATGTGTCAGTCGTTAAGTGGACCTTCCCAGTAACTGCGTTGGTCAGGGCACGGGTGATGTTACGGGACACATGGTGGTGTAATGCGGGGATGGCACACCGGGAAAAGTAGTGGCGGCTGGGGACCGCGTACCGAGGGACAGCTGCTGCCATCAGGCTGTGGAAGGACTCAGTGTCCACAAGCCTAAATGGCAGCATTTCGATGGCCAGTAATTTGGAAAGGTGTGAGGTTAGTGCTATGGCCTGTGGGTGGGTGGCTGGGTACTTTCTCTTGCGCTCAAATGCCTGGGGTAACGACATTTGGACGCTGCGCTGGGACAGGGAAGTGGATGTGGTCGCTGATGGTGCTTCAGATGCTACAGGTGCAGGGCGGGAGGTATGCGGGCCTGCGCCTTCGACAGGCGATTGGCCGGCACCGAAAACAGGGGAAGAGGAGGCAGTGGTGTGGCCTGCAGACACAGATGGGCGATCCAGGCGTTCCTCCCACTTACTACGGTGCTTGGATGCCATGTGTCGGATCATGCTGGTGGTGGTGAGGTTTCTAGTGTTCATGCCTCGGCTCATTCTGGTGTGGCACAGGTTGCAAACTACAATTCTTTTGTCGTCCGCACTTTCCTTAAAAAAACGCCATACCGCGGAACACCTACCCTTTGGCAAGGTAGATTTACGCAAGGGGGTGCTCCGTGGAACATTTGCGGGCCGGTTTGGTGCGGTCCGCCTTCTTTCTGTAGCCACACCACTGCCTCTTCCAGCCTGTTGCGGTGCTGCAGATGGCTCACCCTCAGGACTGCTGTCATCGCTCGGCTCTACACCTTCCCAGGTGGGGTCAGTCACCTCATCGTCCACCAAGTCCTCCTCCACTTCCTCACTCTGATCATCCTCCTCAAGTCTTGATCCCACCACATACTCAGTCATTGACAACTGTATAACATTCTCCTCAACAAGGTCTTGAGACGGAAATAGTGGTTGATTTAATGGCAACTGTGTCTCATCATCATCATCATCATCCACTACTTCCTTTGACCTTAAATGCCGTTCACATCTGTCATCTTCTTGTGATTGGGTAGCCTCTAGAGGTTGTGAATCAGGGCACAAGATGTCATGTTCCTCTACAAGCGTGCTTGGAGAGAGGGTCAAATGAAGGATTGGTGATGAGACGAGCTCCTCACTATATCCCAGTGTGGGATCACTTCTTTGACCAGACCGTGTATGGTGGGAGGAAGGATGATCAGAGTGAGGATTATGTTGACCAGACTCTTGGCTACTGAGAGTGGACTTGGTGGAAGACAGGGTGGTGCTTAACCGACTGGAAGCAGTATCAGCTGTCATCCAACCGACAACCTGTTCGCAGTGGTCGGACCTCGAGAGTGATGTCCTGCGACGCCCTGTAAAATTAGACATGAAGCTAGGTATGGTGGATGTCTTTCTTTCTTGTGCTCTGGCACCAGGCACAGTTTCTCCGCGTCCTGACCCGCGCCCTGAACTATCAGGATCACGTCCACTTCCCCGTCCCTTTTTACCCGCCTTCTTCATCTTACACGGAATATGTGACTTTAATATTTGAGTTTGAAAACTTAACAGTATTTCTTCCTATTCTGCAACTGTGCAGAGTACACAGAATAGGCTGCTAAACTGCGGTGACACACACTGAATGGAATATGTGACTTTAATATTTGAGTTTGAAAACTTTACAGTATTTCTTCCTAGTCTGCAACTGTGCAGAGTACACAGAATAGGCTGCTAAACGGCGGTGACACACACTGAATGGAATATGTGACTTTAATATTTTAGTTTGAAAACTTAACAGTATTTCTTCCTAGTCTGCAACTGTGCAGAGTACACAGAATAGGCTGCTAAACGGCGGTGACACACACTGAATGGAATATGTGACTTTAATATTTGAGTTTGAAAACTTAACAGTATTTCTTCCTATTCTGCAACTGTGCAGAGTACACAGAATAGGCTGCTAAACGGCGGTGACACACACTGAATGGAATATGTGACTTTAATATTTGAGTTTGAAAACTTAACAGTATTTCTTCCTAGTCTGCAACTGTGCAGAGTACACAGAATAGGCTGCTAAACTGCGGTGACACACACTGAATGGAATATGTGACTTTAATATTTTAGTTTGAAAACTTAACAGTATTTCTTCCTAGTCTGCAACTGTGCAGAGTACACAGAATAGGCTGCTAAACTGCGGTGACACACACTGAATGGAATATGTGACTTTAATATTTGAGTTTGAAAACTTAACAGTATTTCTTCCTATTCTGCAACTGTGCAGAGTACACAGAATAGGCTGCTAAACGGCGGTGACACACACTGAATGGAATATGTGACTTTAATATTTTAGTTTGAAAACTTAACAGTATTTCTTCCTAGTCTGCAACTGTGCAGAGTACACAGAATAGGCTGCTAAACGGCGGTGACACACACTGAATGGAATATGTGACTTTAATATTTGAGTTTGAAAACTTAACAGTATTTCTTCCTATTCTGCAACTGTGCAGAGTACACAGAATAGGCTGCTAAACTGCGGTGACGAACACAGAATGGAATATGTGACTTTAATATTTGAGTTTGAAAACTTAACAGTATTTCTTCCTATTCTGCAACTGTGCAGAGTACACAGAATAGGCTGCTAAACGGCGGTGACACACACTGAATGGAATATGTGACTTTAATATTTTAGTTTGAAAACTTAACAGTATTTCTTCCTAGTCTGCAACTGTGCAGAGTACACAGAATAGGCTGCTAAACGGCGGTGACACACACTGAATGGAATATGTGACTTTAATATTTGAGTTTGAAAACTTAACAGTATTTCTTCCTATTCTGCAACTGTGCAGAGTACACAGAATAGGCTGCTAAACTGCGGTGACGAACACAGAATGGAATATGTGACTTTAATATTTGAGTTTGAAAACTTAACAGTATTTCTTCCTATTCTGCAACTGTGCAGAGTACACAGAATAGGCTGCTAAACGGCGGTGACACACACTGAATGGAATATGTGACTTTAATATTTTAGTTTGAAAACTTAACAGTATTTCTTCCTAGTCTGCAACTGTGCAGAGTACACAGAATAGGCTGCTAAACGGCGGTGACACACACTGAATGGAATATGTGACTTTAATATTTGAGTTTGAAAACTTAACAGTATTTCTTCCTATTCTGCAACTGTGCAGAGTACACAGAATAGGCTGCTAAACTGCTGTGACGAACACAGAATGGAATATGTGACTTTAATATTTGAGTTTGAAAACTTAACAGTATTTCTTCCTATTCTGCAACTGTGCAGAGTACACAGAATAGGCTGCTAAACTGCGGTGACACACACTGAATGGAATATGTGACTTTAATATTTGAGTTTGAAAACTTAACAGTATTTCTTCCTAGTCTGCAACTGTGCAGAGTACACAGAATAGGCTGCTAAACTGCGGTGACACACACTGAATGGAATATGTGACTTTAATATTTTAGTTTGAAGACTTAACAGTATTTCTTCCTATTCTGCAACTCTGCACAGTACACAGAATGTGCTGCTACACTGCGGCGAAGCACACTGAATGGAATATGTGACTTTGATATTTTAGTTTGAAGACTTAACAGTATTTCTTCCTATTCTGCAACTCTGCACAGTACACAGAATGTGCTGCTAAACTGCGGCGACGCACACTGAATGGAATATGTGACTTTGATATTTTAGTTTGAAGACTTAACAGAATGTGCTCTAATCTGCAACTTTGCACACTAAACAGAATGTGCTCTAATCTGCAACTTTGCACACTAAACAGAATGTGCTCTAATCTGCAACTGTGCACACTAAACAGAATGTGCTCTAATCTGCAACTTTGCACACTAAACAGAATGTGCTCTAATCTGCAACTGTGCACACTAAACAGAATGTGCTCTAATCTGCAACTTTGCACACTAAACAGAATATATATATTTTTTTTTTCCCCCCACACAAAATAACCTGCTGCCCCCACACACAGTAGTCCTAAAAAGGACTTTTGGTTCTTTTTTTTCACAATTTTGGTTTTTTTCCTCCCTACACTGCCTTTCCCTTCCTATCCTCAGCTCTCCCTGGCTAAGACTGAGCCGAACTCGATGGTCAGGTGCTATACAGCACCCGACCACGGGTTCTGGCCAGCCAATCAGTGTAATGCCAGCAGCCAACATGGCTGCTGGCATTACACCGATGTCAGAGCCTCCCTGCACGTTTATTGGCTGCGCAGCAGCCGCAAAACGTACGGGGAGGAGACCCGAACATGGCGGGCGAGCACATGCGGTACTCGTACGAGTACCGCCATGTGCCGAGCAGAGCGATGCTCAAGCCGATCCGAGCATCGGCCGAGCATGCTCGCTCAACACTACTCTTTAGTCCTAAAAAGTACCTCTTTTAGACCCAAGTCCCTCTTTCCCACCATGGTGTCCCTGTGTTTAGGAGATCAGACTGTGTGATGTGTATAGAAGTGTATCACCCTGGTGTCCCTGTGTTTAGGAGATCAGACTGTGTGGTGTGTATATAAGTGTATCACCCTAGTGTCCCTGTGTTTAGGAGATCAGACTGTGTGGTGTGTATATAAGTGTATCACCCTGGTGTCCATGTGTTTAGGAGATCAGACTGTGTGGTGTGTATATAAGTGTATCACCCTGGTGTCCCTGTGTTTAGGAGATCAGACTGTGTGGTGTGTATATAAGTGTATCACCCTGTGTCCCTGTGTTTACGAGATCAGACTGTGTGGTGTGTATATAAATGTATCACCCTGGTGTCCCTGTGTTTAGGAGATCAGACTGTGGTGTGTATATATATGTGTATCACCCTGTTGTCCCTGTGTTTAGGAGATCAGATTGTGTGGTGTGTATATAAGTGTATCACCCTGGTGTCCCTGTGTTTAGGAGATCAGACTGTGTGGTGTGTATAGAAGTGTATCACCCTGTGTCCCTGTGTTTAGGAGATCAGACTGTGTGGTGTGTATAGAAGTGTATCACCCTGGTGTCCCTGTGTTTAGGAGATCAGGCTGCGTGGTGTGTATAGAAGTGTATCACCCCGGTGTCCCTGTGTTTAGGAGATCAGACTGTGCGGTGTGTATAGAAGTGTATCACCCTGATGTCCCTGTGTTTAGGAGATCAGACTGTGTGGTGTGTATAGAAGTGTATCACCCTGGTGTCCCTGTGTTTAGGAGATCAGGCTGCGTGGTGTGTATAGAAGTGTATCACCCTGGTGTCCCTGTGTTTAGGAGATCAGACTGTGCGGTGTGTATAGAAGTGTATCACCCTGATGTCCCTATGTTTAGGAGATTAGACTGTGTGGTGTGTATAGAAGTGTATCACCCTGGTGTCCCTGTGTTTAGGAGATCAGTCTGTGTGGTATGTATATAAGTGTATCACCCCGGTGTCCCTGTGTTTAGGAGATCAGACAGTTAGATGTGTATATAAGTGTATCACCCCGGTGTCCCTGTGTTTAGGAGATCAGACTGTGTGATGTGTATATAAGTGTATCACCCTGGTGTCCCTGTGTTTAGGAGATCTGACTGTGTGGTGTGTATATAAGTGTATCACCCTGGTGTCCCTGTGTTTAAGAGATCAGACTGTGTAGTGTGTATATAAGTGTATCACCCTGGGGTCCCTGTGTTTAGGAGATCAGACTGTGTGGTGTGTGTATAGAAGTGTATCACCCTGGTGTCCCTGTGTTTAGGAGATCAGTCTGTGTGGTATGTATATAAGTGTATCACCCCGGTGTCCCTGTGTTTAGGAGATCAGACTGTGTGGTGTGTATATAAGTGTATCACACTGGTGTCCCTCTTTTTTAGGAGATCAGACAGTGTGGTGTATATATAAATGTATCACATTGTTCCACAGCAATAAAACTCACGTTAATGTTTGTTTAAACTTCAGTATATGTGTTTATACATTAGTCTGTAAATAAAATACTTTGGTCTTGCTCTAAATAATTTATTCAGTTATACAAAGAGTTTTCCGTAGGTCATGAAATGAACTCAAAATTTTCGCCCACCAGCTTCTTCCCTAGCAATACCACCTAAAGTGAAAGTACCCCTTTTTGGCAATTTGCAATATTGGGAGGTATGTGTAAATTATCATTTTCTTCTGATTTTTGTGGAACAAGCTAGTTACGAAAGTTCTCATCCTGCGATAAAAAGACTAAATTGCTGAGCTGAAACTTACAGCTTTGTGTTAGTTCAACTCCCTTTCCTGTTTTGTTGCATTTTCTACCAAATAAAGGTTAAATTGCTCACAATCAGGACTTGTTTGTGCTCACAGTTCACATAATAAAAGATTGTTTAGATTCATTTATTTTACAGTCACTAAGTGGAATCAACTTGTTTCTGCAAAACAAATAGACATGTTGAGATTGCAATAAAAATAAGACATCTCTCTGAAAGAAAATCCACAGCTAAAAGCATAACAATGTGAACTGAATGATGCCGTTAGTGGTAAAAACAGGTTTTAACAAAAGCAACCAATCAATTGAGCAAGCAGTTCCCTTGCAGGAGCCTCCTTTGGTCTCTAATATGCATACCTGGGAAATTATTTCTGTTGAGTCCTCAGAGAGGGCTCATGGGCTTCTGCTGTGCATGTGTAAATAATGCAAATCTTCCCATAAAAGTGGGCAGGGTTTAATTGGGATCGGGAAGTAAAGTGGGTGAAACAGTGTGGGAAGAAGGCAGAACGTATAAAAAGTGGAAGGAGTTACCCAGGAAATCCAAGACAGACAGAATATCTGACCCTGTCCACAGAGACCTGGTAATTAACTCTAAAAACTGGAGTCTCTTGGGCAGATCGGAAGCATTACCAGGTATTCTAATATGGGTGTGGGCAACATGAGGTCCTGAGGATGATGGGAATTGCAGTTCAATAAGAGTAGGATGGTCTCACATTGTCAGTTCCTGCTCTGCCATAATCAGACACAGAAATGTACACTATACTGGACAGTCTTTTGCTTAAAGAGATAGTAGTATTTCAAAATAAATGCAGCTCCAATTAATCTTCATAGTGTTTGGGCCATGGAGTGTGTTATTTCAGTACTGTCAGAGTTGTAGCTCAAGAGTAATTGAATGATAAATTATCCCCCTTCCGCCCCTTTTACATAGTGTAAGCCGCCTCCCCTCAGATGTGGAATCTGGTCCTCGGACCAGACAGCTCACAGCAAGGGACAATCTTCTGGCTGTGATCATAAGGAAAACCCTTCCCCCTCTTAAAGAAGGAGGGCAGGTGTTTCCTGATGCTAACAGAAGATTGTCCCCTGTTGAGATCCGTCCAGACGGTCTTGCTGTGCAGCTTTACATAGGTAAAAGGGGCAGGAGGGGGAACTTTATAATTCAATTACTCTAGAACTACACATCATAGAGAATGATAATAATAATCTATATATCCCCAAATCTATAAAGAATAATTGGAGCTGCATTTATTTTGAAATACTACTATCTCTTTAAGCACAAGACTATACAGTATAGTGTACATTTTTGTGTCTGATTATGGCAGAGCAGGAACTGACAATGTGAGACCATCCTACTCGTTTTTGGATTGCAACTCAAATCAGAGCTGCATTTATTTTGAAATATAACTATCCCTTCAAGTTGTAAATTGAGACTCTTTGTACAAACTACAAAAAACACTCAATATAAAATACAGATAGAGTTAAATATAACCACGCATCATGCGTCCATGCACACTGTAACGTTAACAGTAACACAACGAACAGTATAAACACAATTCTCTAGAAGTCTTACATATATATACTGATTACAAAATACCGGGATTATTTTACTGTGGTACCAGGAAAGATACCTCCAATGTATCCCAAATTCACTCTGTTGAACGCCAGCATCCAGAATAAATATATGCTGGTGATAGCTTATAATACAAATATCCCTCTAAACAATAGTTCCTTCAGGAAATCCAACACACACAATGTATTTGAAAATTCTATAAGGAACACGATCCCAGAGAAAAAAAACTCTAGACAATAATATTCTACACTACTCTCCTTATATCCCCTCTGCTAATATACCGGCATATGAAAATCTCCAAAAAATAAAAAAAAATCAATCTATCGCATACACTTGATAAAAAACAAGTTGCGTCCATCAAGTAGGAAATCTCATGTATCACATATGCTTAATGTGACCAATTAGTTGATGTAAACTTGCAATCACTCCTCAAAAGATATAATCCAATCACTTAAACACCAACTAAAATGACGTGAGGAGCTGCAACATAACTTGGGGAAACACAAAGTTATAAAGCTCTATTCTTGATTACACCAGATTAGTTAGGGTTGCCACCTTTCTTTCAAAAAAATACCGGCCATGGCATTCCCTCCATAGACTTAACATTGGACAGAAGCCAATTTTTTACCGGCCTGCTGGTAAAATACCGGCTGGGTGGCAGCCCTAAGATTAGTATACTTGATTTTTCAAGTAACACCTCCGTAATATTTGTCAGTGGGTTTAATATAGGAATCACACATCAGTAATGTCATAACAAGTAAAGGGTATACAGTGGTATATAGCTACTTGTGAGTCACTAAACTCAACTCTTAATCACATGTTAGTGCATAACCTCCATGGAGTATTGTGTACAGTTCTGGAAACTGTTTCTCCAGAAGGACATAAATAAATTGGAGACAGTTTAAAGAAGACCCACCAAAATGGTCCTGGATCTTCATGACACAGGGTAGCAGAATAGACTCAAAGAAAATAATATCTATATCTTGGAAGAAAAAAGGGAGAGAAGTGATATCATAGAAACCTTTAAATACATTAATGGATTCAAAAGGATAGTAATACTTTGTTTTATCTTTATTTTATTTTGTAGTCATTAAAAAAACATGAAGAACGATATAAGTCTTATCTCTCAAACCTTTATGGTTTGAGAAATATTTACAAGCAAAGTTTCCCCTCCCACCCCTTTTACCTAGTGTAAGTCATCTCTTCTCAGATGTGGAATGCAGTCCATAGGCCAGACAGATAACAGCAGGGGACAATCTTCTTCCTATGAGAACAATGAAAGTCCTGCCCCCCTTGACAAGTTTTTCAGGCTTTTCCCTTATCTTAATTGAAGATTGTCCCTCTCTGCAGTCTACCTGGGCACCTCCCTTCTGATCTGGCTGAACAGTGTTACATCAGTAAAAGGGGTGGGAGGGGGATAATTTATCATTCAATTACTATTGAACTACAACTCTGACAGAACTGAAATAACACTCTCCAAAGTCCAAATGCTATGATGATTAATTAGAGCTGCTTTTATTATGAAACATTACTATCTCGTTAATGATTTCAGTCAGGAAGCATTTTTCATAAAAAGAGGAATAATAGAAAAATAGGACATGATCTAAAGTTATAGGGTCGAAAATTCAGATGTACGTATTACAGAGAATGTGATAGATTGGAGGATCATCCCACTGGAAGTGGTAGGTACTAACAGAGTAAAGGAATTCAAAAATGTCTGGACTAGACATATATCTGTACTGAGAAGTATATAAAAATGTGTATTTTATTAGATAGGGAAATGGGTAGACTAGATGCGCCAGATAGCTCTTTTTTGCCATATAAATCTATTTTTCTATGTTAAGTTAATATGCACCTTGATTCAAAGTGAAATTGTCATTTTGCATTAAATATATTATTTTTCAAACAATAGTTTCTGAGATATTTAGCTTTATTTATTTTCCATTTTATGCAAATTAGTTAGTACACATCTGGCAGGAAATGGTACGTGGGATGGAGAGCAGTGTGGAATGTTAGTATCTGGCTGGAAGGAAGTAGAAGGTGGGATGAAGAGCAGGTGGAATGTTTTTATCTGACTGGAAGGAAGTGGTACGTGGGATGGAGAGCAGTGTGGAATGTTAGTATCTGGCTGGAAGGAAGTGGTACATGGGATGGAGAGCAGTGTGGAATGTTAGAATCTGGCTGGAAGGAAGTAGAATGTGGGATGAACAACAGTGTGGAATGTAAGTATCTGGCTGGAAGGAAGTAGAAGGTGGGATGAAGAGCAGTGTGGAATGTTAGTATCTGGCTGGAAGGAAGTGGTACGTGGGATGGAGAGCAGTGTGGACTGTTAGTATCTGGCTGGAAGGAAGTAGAAGGTGGGATGGAGAGCAGTGTGGAATGTAAGTATCTGGCTGGAAGGAAGTAGAATGTGGGATGAAGAGCAGTGTGGAATGTTAGTATCTGGCTGGAAGGAAGTAGAATGTGGGATGAAGAGCAGTGTGGAATGTAAGTATCTGGCTGGAAGGAAGTAGAATGTGGGATGAAGAGCAGTGTGGAATGTTAGTATCTGGCTGGAAGGAAGTTGTAGGTGGGATGGAGAGCAGTGTGGAATGTAAGTATCTGGCTGGCAGGAAGTATAATGTGGGATGAAGAGCAGTGTGGAATGTTAGTATCTGGCTGGAAGGAAGTAGAATGTGGGATGAAGAGCAGTGTGGAATGTAAGTATCTGGCTGGAAGGAAGTAGAATGTGGGATGAAGAGCAGTGTGGAATGTTAGTATCTGGCTGGAAGGAAGTTGTAGGTGGGATGGAGAGCAGTGTGGAATGTAAGTATCTGGCTGGCAGGAAGTATAATGTGGGATGAAGAGCAGTGTGGAATGTTAGTATCTGGCTGGAAGGAAGTTGTAGGTGGGATGGAGAGCAGTGTGGACTGTTAGTATCTGGCTGGAAGGAAGTTGTAGGTGGGATGGAGAGCAGTGTGGAATGTAAGTATCTGGCTGGCAGGAAGTATAATGTGGGATGAAGAGCAGTGTGGAATGTAAGTATCTGGCTGGAAGGAAGTAGAATGTGGGATGAAGAGCAGTGTGGAATGTTAGTATCTGGCTGGAAGGAAGTTGTAGGTGGGATGGAGAGCAGTGTGGAATGTTAGTATCTGGCTGGAAGGAAGTTGTAGGTGGGATGGAGAGCAGTGTGGAATGTAAGTATCTGGCTGGCAGGCCTGCCAGTGTTGTTGTGTGCATCCAAAAACATACTGATAGGTGAATTTAGATTGTGAGCCCCAATGGGGACAGGAACCAATATGAGTGTAAAGCGCTGCGGAGTCTGTGTGCGCTATATAAATAAAGGATTATTATTATTATTATTATTATAAACAATAGTTTATAAGATATTATTTGGTGTCAATTATTTGGCATTGGCTGGCAATGACATTGGCTGGCAGAGATTAACATTCCACACATCCCTGCTATCCAAAAGTCCTCCTTGCTGGCTGGTAATAGCCAATTTCCATGAAGTGATAAATAAATAAACCTGAACACTGTATTTCATAAAGTATTGTTTGGTATAAAATAAAAATATATATTTTTTAAAACGTTTATACCCTTCTGTCTCTCACCGGGTCAAAGCAACACTTTATCCTAATGGGATGCTTAACACTGCCAGAAAGTAAGCTGATACACAAAGTAATTAGCAATTGCTAAAACTTAGTCTACTCATTAACCCAGTGAAAGTCATTTAGACAGACATTAGGAATCCTATCACAGGTTAGCACATGGTAACAAGAATTCTCAAGAGGTGTAGGGTGGCAGGAGAGGGGTCAGTTTTGTCCAACTAATTGGGAAAAGTAATTAATTGTCTGATGAGGGACAGCAGCACATGGAACACATGCAGTGTTCTTAATATTTGATTGGAAAGGTATTGCAACCTTCAGCTGAAGACAGTGCCAGCATTATTCTGAGTTATGGACCATAACTATGGCAAATGCAGTACAGGGACATCTGCCTGAATATCTTGGTGTTTCATACTGGCTGAAGGTCAAAAGGGATTGAAAAGCATATGGTCTATTCCATCCTATTTTTCATTAATGAGCATAATTGCAGACTCTACTGTCCTTCAATTTAAAATTAGAGATAAGAGACTCATTTCATTAAGTCCCAAATGCACATGAATCTTACTGAATGTGTCTCAAATTTCAGGCGAGACATTTTGAGTAGGAATGGGCAAAACATATATATGTGTAGATTCCCATTTGCAGTAATCAACATTTTATTTAATAATTTAAGTATTCCAGTGTTTGGGGAAGATAAGGTTCTCTCTCTGGCACTAGAGCAAAATGCCAGGTACATTTCAACTCATTCATTTTCTGGAAGTCACACATCTGCAAGCTTCTATATTTAAAATGATGTTAACCTTTATTTTGACTTTATTTATTCTGTGTATCGCATGTAAAATCAAAGTGCATATAGAACACTTAACCCTTTGAATGCTAAGGCTACTCTCACAGCTTAAAGGAACAGTAATGTCCCATAAAAAATGTTTAGGGTTTTGTAGAGATTAAAGCGGAACTAACACCGCTAACAAAGGTTGTCTTTAACCCCTTAGCGTCCGGTGACGTACCCGGACCGTCACGCTGGTCCGGCACTTAAGGACCAGTGACAGTCCTGGTACGTCACGTTTTATTACTCACCGCACTCCTGCAGGAGCGTGGTGAGTAATACCGGGGACTGAATTTGATCGCTACAAGACAGGAGCGATCTCTTTCAGTCCCTCTGTTCGGCGTGCCGCCCAATGTGATCAGTCATGTGGGGGGGCACGCCGAAATTCCCTATCGGGTCCTTAAAGGGCCACACACCCCGCGACTGCTGGTCGTTAAGGGGTTAATAATTCCCTGTCTGACGACTAGCTGCTTAGTAGCGCTAGTCGCCAGAATTATTACCTCTTCATGAAGAAATTTGAAGTGATCCTCGGCTGACAGGCAGGACGGAGCGCAGACATCTTGCCCTAGTGACGTCCGCGCGCCTGCTCTGTCAGTCCCTTCCGGAGCCAAATGGCTCCTAGCAACGCCTCCTACAGCCGCCTGGCACTGACAGAGCAGGCACGCGGACATCACTAGGGCAAGATGTCAGCTCTCCGTCCTGCCTGTCAGCCGAGGATCACTTTCTTCATGAGGAGGTAATAATTCTGGCGACTAGCGCTACTAAGCAGCTAGTCGCCAGACAGGAATTATTAAAGACAACCTTTGTTAGCGGTGTTAGTTCCACTTTAAAAAAAAATAAGCTAAATGCCACAAATCCTATCTCTCAAACCAATATGGTTTGAGAGGTATCCTTTGTTAAAGTTCCCCTCTCCCTCCTCTTCTCCTGATGTCAGCTGTAAGCTGCCAGAAGGAGTTTCTTGTCCGGGGACTGACAAGCAGCTCTTCAGCAGAGCCGCAATAGTGCGATTTAAAAAGAAATACTTCTTTAGAATGGTCTACAAAGTGTGCCCGGATTGCAAGCACACCTTTTAGACCATTCCAAAGGAGTAGTTCTTTTTAAATCACGCTAATGCGGCTCTGCTGAAGAGCCTCCTTGTGTTGGCCGACACAGATCTCCTTCTGTCAGAGGAGAGGAACTTTAGCGGAGGATATCTCTCAAACCATAGTTGTTTGAGAGATAGGAATGTGGCATTTAGCTTATTTTTTTAATCTCTACAGAACTCTAAACATATTTTATGGGACATTACTGTCCCTTTAAAGATGTTTTATTCAAAAGTTATTACAGTCAAAACTTACATTTTTTTGGTACAGTACCCTCCATGGCCTGACATTTTATATCGGAGCTGTTACTACTTCAGTGACAAGAAGCCTCTATAGGCTGTTTTAGCAACAGCACCAAGATTTCAGGCCACAAGTATACTGCACACAAAAATATGTACATTTTAGCTGCAATATATTTTTAATAAAACCTCTCTTCTTAGAGGTAGTACCCTTGTTTTACTGAGCAAGATAAATTTTGAAATATATGTTGTTTCAAAATGATGCAATCCTTTTCCTAATTTATAGGCAATTCATCAGTTTACAAACCTTCTGTAATTATTTCACTATTTTAATGGTACGTTTGCAGTTTCATATTATGTATAAAATGGGTGTCAAAATTCCCAGTGGACATAATAAAAAAATAACTAAAGGAAAAAACAGGATTAACCATCTGGAAAACAGGTTCCTTGGCAACTAGAATTCAGAAGAATTAATTAAGAACCCTCCAGATGTGTGACAAGAATCTGTAGGTTTGGCTGAGTTTTACTGAGATTCAGCAGATTCCAAACAAGGTTTTTAAAAGCAACATCTGTGTAAAAGATGCACATTAATAAATCACACGTACTGTTATAATAAACTGACTGTCTCCTGGGATACCTTCCTACTAGCTGTGAGGTTCTGTCCATAGACTAAAGATTTATAGATGCACAAGTTCCTTAATAAGATCAAAATTCCTTTATAGATCATCAAGGAAGCAATTTGCGAAATATGTACAGTTAACCAGAATAAAGCGCTGTTTAGTCAATGCTAGTCAAATAGATGAAAGATAATTAACCCTTTGATTGAAAGGGAGGTATCCAATGCATTGTTACCTCTCTGACTCTCAATTTCTCAATCAAGACAGGAACATGTTACATAGTAACATAGTAATTTAGGTTGAAAAAAGACTTGCGTCCATCAGGTTCAACCCTTTTCCTATTCCTTTTTACCATCGTTGATCCAAAAGAAGGCAAAAAAAAACCCTCAATACAGCAATTTCAAATTCTACCCTGAATGGGAGAAAAAATTCCTTCTTGATTCCAAATGGCAATCAGATTTCTCCTTGGATCAACAAGCCCTAACTAAATATTATCCCAATACTAACGTACATAGCCCTCTATGTTATGCTCTTTTAAATAAGTATCCAGGCCTTTTTTTAAAGCGTCTAATGTATTTGATAGCACCACCTCCTCAGGCAGTGAATTCCATACCTTTATTGTCCTTACTGTAAAGAAACCCTTCCGCTGTTGTAGATGAAATCTCCTTTCCTCAAGTCTAAGCGGGTGGCCCCTTGTTCTTTGTACTGTTCTGTTAATGAACAGGTCTTTGGAGAGCCCTTTGTATGGGCCCTGAAGATATTTATATAGTATTATCATATCCCCTCTAAGACACTGTTTTTCTAGTGTGTACAAGTTTAACTTTTCAAGCCTTTCTTCATAACTAAAACTTTCCATTACCCTTACTAGTTTTGTAGCTCTCCTCTGCACTCTCTCTAGTTCCATAATGTCCTTTTTCAGATCTCCTCCTGTTCAAAAATACCTGGTACAGACCTAAAGTAAACTTAATAAAATATACATATAATTTATAGGGCTTTACCTATTGTTACCTATTCCCACCGCTAAAAGTTATTACAATTCAAACTTTTTTTTTTCAAATGTTATTGCAATTTCCTATTTTGGTCACTGGGTGTAGCTGTTCCTATCACTTAACAGACAACTGTAGTATTCAGGGATTTTTTTTTTGCCTTCTTTTGGATCAATAATGGTAAACAGGAATAGGAAAAGGGTTGGACTTGATGGACACAAGTCTTTTTCAACCTACATTATGTAACTATGTAGTCTTTCTCCAAACTCCTCCATAGACTGTGCTGAGCTTTAATAACATTTAAATGAAGGATCCTTCAGCTTTGGGGGTACAGTGCTTTTTCTCAACAGGAAAAAAGCTACACATACAGATGCACACACTTACATACTTTGCAACGTGTGTTCTAATAATTGTAGGTTATTTGTATCCTTGGGGTCTTCTGATTTAATAAAAAATCAGAAGCCCTTTTTCCTTAAAAAGCAGTTCAGAAAAAGAAGTCTGCCTTCCTGGTAGGGTGAAGTATGTGTATCATCTGCATATTTCTCAGGATATGACTTTGTACAACTCCTTTGCTGCACTTGCTGAACAGGACAGTGGTGTTGTGGCAGCAGCCGCAGAGCTAGTATACTTAATAAGTCCCCTGTGGGTCAGAAAGTTGTTTGTGTTTCTGAGCAGAGATGAAAAGTCAGGAGGAAGAAGCTGCTGGAGACTCAATTGACAGAGGTATTGACTTGAAAGATATTAAAAGGAAACAGTGAAGCTAAGTGTCTTCATGAGCTACTTACTGCTCTGAAAAATGGAAGGTAAATACAAGTAAAATGCCCTGTCCCAGTGTCAGAGTAATGTAGGGGTACAATGAGGTCCAGCCTCAAAGCAATATGGTGTGAGATAGGGAAAATGTTCCATGGAAGGGAAACATAGCTGTGTTATCTGTTGACTGTGTAGGAGGTTATGAGGGCAAACTTATCATATCTGACTGGATTCCCTAAGAGGTAGGTTTTGAGTGACAGACGCTTGCAGTGCTACTGAACATAATTATCACTAATTTGTATAGACTATTCCAGTTCCAGGCATTAATTTCATTTCAAGAGAAGGATATTTGATTATAATCAAGGTAATATTCCACCAAGAAGAAAAATGCAAAAATTTGTCCTTCTTCCATACTGTTGGCTAGAGTGAATGTGCATGCGTGTTTTCATGTGTGATGACGTGGGTATGTATGTGTCATGCATAGTGATGTCATCATAAGAACAATCAAACAGCCGCTCAAGGACATTGGAACTCACACAGGAACATTGTAACTCAACCTAGGGAATGTGGATGTCAATTGACAGAGGTATTGACTTGAAAGATATTAACGGAAACAGTGAAGATAAATGTCTTCATGAGCTACTTGCTGCTCTGAAAAATGAAAGGTAAATGCAAGTAAAATGCCTTGTCCCAGCAACAGAGTAATGTAGGGGTACAATGAGGTCCAGCCTCAAAGCAATATGGACTGAGATAGGGAAAATGTTCCATGGAAAGTAAGCATAGCTTTGTTATCTGTTGACTGTGTAGGAGGTTATGAGGGCAAACTTATTATATCTGACTGGATTCCCTAAGAGGTAGGTTTTGAGTGACCATTTATAGGTCTATAGGCTGAAAAAGATTCTGAGTGAAGCAGAGAGAGCCATAGGGTGGGAGAAGCCCTAGAAAGTTTTGTAGGTGAGAGATGGTAGTTAGAAATGAGAAGAGTCAGAGGTGATGGCCAGAGCAGAATAAATTATTGAGGCTGTAATCTTGAGACAAAGGTAGAATTTTTGATCCTAGCTAAAACAGTCAGCCAGTGTAGGGATTAACAGAAAGACATCGTGTTAGTAGAGCGAAGTGTGTGGAAGATTAACCTAGCAGTAACATTCAGGATAGGTCAGAGCGGCGACAGCTGGGAAAAAGGAAGGATGATTAGAAAATGGTTGCAATAATTGAGATCAAAGATGATGAGGGCATCAGTTATGATTTTGGTTGTATCTCGTGTGAGAAAGTGAGGTATGCAAGAGATGTTTCAGGGAATGAGGAGTTACTGTAGATGTAACCAAATTCTGCATCAAGCATGTTACTAAAAGTAAATGGATAAAAAAAGCCACTCCAGTTCTCAAAGACGATAGCAGGTATTGTCAAGACAAAAAGAGATTGCTTATCAGAAATATAGGCAGACTCTGTTCCATAAAGACAGTAAAGTATACAAGAAAAAGCAAAAGGAGGCTAAACATGGAGATGCCAGACACAATAGCCCAATCAGTGACAATGCTTTCTTTAAGTATAATAATGGTAGAGAAAAAACAAAATTAGGTATAGTTAGACTTAAGACAGAATAAGATAGATATGTGGAATGTGATAGGGGAACTGATTGCTTAAATAATTATTTTGCCCAGGTATTACAGTTGATTGTAATGAGTGGGAATCAGTGTTAAGAGAAAAGGAAAATGAATAAAGTCTGTTTATGAAGAATTACAAGGGAGTTGGTTCAGATGAACTACACCCAAGGGTATTTCGAAAGCATAGGTTTGTACTTGCCATGTTAACAGGAACAGTACCAGATGACTGGAGTTTTGCTAAATAGTCCCACTTAACAAAAGGGTAGAATCTGGCAACTACAGTCCTGTAAGCATAATATTGTTGTTGGAAAATTTATGGAAACCATTTTGAAAGACAGAATTATTGCTTTTTCTTAAATGTTTAAGTTTTTTAGTTGAGTGTCATTACGGATTTACTTCAGAAAAGTTTTGCCAAACAAATGTTATTTATTTTCATTTAGTTTGCACCTATTATCATAAACAAGGATAGGACAGTAGCTATAGCTTACCTGGATTTTAATAAAGCATTTTACGCTGTCCAACATAAAATGCTAATCTATACACTGGATGACTTTCAAACTTAGTTGGCTGGATAAAGTAATGGCTGAAGGATAAAAGACAGAGGGTAATAGACATTAGGATACATTCAATGGAAGTATGGGGTACTAGTGAAATACCTCAGGTATAGGTGATGGGACCTGTTTTACTAAATATATTTATTAGCAATATTGATAACTTCAAGGGATGGTGTGCCTTTTTGATTATGTCAGCAAGATCTGTTACAGGGTACACATTCACGAAGGGGTAAGACAAAGGAAAAGTAATTTTAAAAAAGTTAGAGGAATGGATAAAACTATGGAATTTAACTGTAATGCCACAAAATTCAAAACTATGCATACAGAACACAAAAATCCATGGGTAAAAATGTATACTTAATGGTACTCTGTTGACAACAGAAGAAGAGGAAATGAGGAAACTCAGGATTAGTTATATCTGATGATTTCAATGTAGGCAAGTAATAAAGAAAAGCAATGGGGAAAGCCACCAAGATACCTGATGGTACACAGTATGGTATACAGTTCAAGAGACCACATGTACAGAAGATGTATGAGTTGGATACCTCTCTATCACTCAAACAGTTAAAATGTGGGAAATAAAATATGTAGTACACAGGGTACACATTTAAGTAATTCATATGAAGTATCATGGGATTGTCTTCTGTTTGTTTTGGTTTTGGTTTGGGAATTGGTGAGGTTTCCATCATTCCTCATACTTTGCACATTTAGGTTCCCTTTTTGTATAGGAATATTATGGGGGTTTTAGTGATGTTTATTTATTTTTCTCTCGTTAACTCATCTCTCCAGAAAGACATGAATAAATTAGAGACTGTTCAAGAAGAACCACAAAAATGGTGCATGGGCTAGAAAAGGAAATATATCAGGATAGCCTCCAGGACCTTTATGGTTTGAGAACAAGAGAGATGTGCAACGCATTGCTTTAAAATCATTTCTCTACTCTCTGGTGCTCAGTGGGTTAATATGAATAGCTTGAAGCAGAGGAGCTCAGTTTGAATTGGTGACTTCTATAGCATTAAAAGGATAGTAATGTTTCACAATAAAAGCATCTCCAATTAATCTTCATAGTATTTGAGCCGTGGAGAGTGTTATTTCAATACTGTCAGAGTTATAGTTCAAGAGTAACTGAATTATAAAGTATCCACCTTTCGCCCCTTTTACTGATGTAACACCGCTCACCTCAGAGCAGCAAGACTGTCAGGATGGATCGCATAGAGGGACCATCTTCAGTGATCATAAGGAAAAACCTGAAAAACCTGTCAAGGGGGCAGGGTTTTCCGTATGCTCACAGTAAGAAGATTGCCCCTCGCTGTGATCTGTCCGGTCAAGAAGAGACCAGATTCCACATCTAATGGGAGGCGGCTCACACTAGGTAAAAGAGGTGGGAGAGGGAAACTTTATCATTCAATTACTCTTGAAACTACAACTTTGACTGTATTGAAATAACACTCTCCATGGCTCAAATACTATGAAGATTAATTAGAGCTGCTGTTTTTGTGAAACGTTACTATCCCTTTAAAGGAAACACAATCCTCACTTAAATCAATGGGCATTTTTGGAATTTGTATTTTTCCCTCTATGATGTAAATGGTTTCCCCAGAATTCTTCCATTTAGTTAGACAGAGTCTTTGTGCCAGTATGCATTAAAGTGGTACTGTCACTTTGTAACAACTAGATCATTTTTAAAGCAAATAGTATTTGTTATACATTTTTTATTTAAAATAAAATTTTGTAATAGATTTAGCTTTTATATATTTGCCAGCTAATGCAAGTCCTCCAGGCATGCCATTCCAACTGTCACTTCCTACCAGGAAGTACTAGCTCAACTGTATAAGCTGACATAAATAAAGCTAAATATCTCAGTAACTACTGTTTGACATTAAAAATGACTCATAACAAATATGGGTGATTTTGGACACTCTTTTCAAAATCACCTGTCTGTTACAAAATGAGAGGTCCCCTTTAAATGTATCTTGCTACATGTAATTACCCCAGTGTGCAGTGCTTAACACCAAAGGACCTGCACTGGCAGGTTTGAACAATACCCCACAATATTTTCATTTGATCCTGTATGCCATGACTGTTGCAAGCAGGACTCCTAGACCTCAAACACCATCCACTACACATGGTAATGTTCTGCAGGCTCAAAATATCTGCCTGCTTTGGATATACAGAAGGTAAGTATAGTCAAGCTGATACCTTTATTGGCTAACTAAGCGGATTTAGGATGCAAGCTTTCAAGACCTCTCAGGTCTCTTCCTCAGGCATGGTAACATCCCTGAGGAAGAAACCTGAGAGGTCATGAAAGCCTGCATCCTGAATCTGCTTAGTTAGCCAATAAAGGTATCAACTTGACTATACTTGCCTCATGTATTTCTACGGCTAACACGGCACCAACTCTCATGCTTTGGACATGACACGAACATGACACTCAAGACTGGTTGAAGATATTACATCTTGAAGCAAAGTACAAGAATAAAATTAATAGAATTACGTGGCATTAGTAAGGTAAGGATGAGTTTATTATTAGGATGTGATAGTGTTCCTTTAAAGGGATAGTAATGTTTCATAATAAAAGCAGCTCTAATTAATCATCATAGTATTTGGACTTTTGAGAGTGTTATTTCAATTCTGTCAGAGTTGTAGTTCAAGAGTAATTCAGTGACAAAATATCTCCCTCCCGCCCCTTTTACTGATGTAACACTGATCAGCCAGAGCAGAAGGGAGGTGCCCAGGTAGACTGCAGAGAGGGACAATCTTCAATTAAGATAAGGGAAAAACCTGAAAAACTTGTCAAGGGTGCAGGGCTTTCATTGTTCTCATAGGAAGAAGATTGTCCCCTGCTGTTATCTGTCTGGTCTATGGACTGCATTCCACATCTGAGAAGAGATGGCTTACACTAGGTAAAAGGGGCGGGAGGGGAAACGTTGCTTGTGAATATCTCTCAAACCATAGAGGTTTGAGATATAAGACTTATATCGTTCTTCATGTTTTTTTAATGCCTACAAAATAAAAATAAAGATAAAATGAAGTATTTCTATCCCTTTAATGTTCCTGTGCCCCTGATTTAAAGAAGACTGGCATACAGAAATCTATCCAGCGTTACTATATCTTCATATTCTTACCTCCAAAGCGAGCTCTCAGTCACGCTCCCCAAGTTAAAATCGTAGAGTTTTGTTAGAATCAGGATCACCTGCGAGAGAAACAGAGAAGAAGTTTAGTCTGTACAACAATAGGAAATAACCCTTGGGGCAGCACATAGACTACAGTCATTAATACAAGAGTATTAGCGGGGATCAAATACTAGCAAGAAATCATTAGCTGCATTCATTCCTGCAACCGGCAGCATTTGTTTTAATCCTCTAGACATTTTGAATCTGAAATAAAATCCGCCAGAAGGAATCAATTAAACATGGCTAATTTGCTTTACATTTATTCAGTGCAGAATACAAATATCTATGAGCAACGCCATTCTTACAGAGGAATTTTTAACCCTTTTGATGCACCATGCTTCCTTGCTGTACCTATAGACTTGTTCTGTAAGGCTGTCAAGCTCGATACAGTGAGTTTATGGGAAACTGTATCCCGTAGGACAGGAAACTTTACTGTGTGATGCAACATGGATAAAGAGGGGGCGCACTGGGGGTCTTCTTTCAGGCTCCTGTTCTAATTGTCTCTTGCTAAACACACGCATACAAACACACACATACACACACACACAGACATACACATATACATAAATGTAAACACAGTGTCCCTGAATGGCAGAATTGAAATGTGGTCACCCTAAGAGACACACATATGCATGCACACAGGCACAAACACACAGTGTGCTTCTTCTTTAACCCTTGAGGATCAGCAATGCTTTGCACATGCTTCTTGTCCTTAAGGGGTTAAAATGTACCTCTTGCTGTTTGCTAATTTATTATTTTTGGGCAGAGAGAAGGAAAGTCCCCCCCCCCTTTAGCTGTATTACACGGAGAGGCTGAGAGCATACATTTCTGTCCAATGAGTAACAGGTCTACAGGATCACATGACCACACCATTAGAGTCTACACGGAACTCACTCTCCAGAGAAATGATGGGACAGAGAATTCCCCATAGATTGTAATGGCACGGCTGCATTACACTCCACGTGTAACCATTTAGCATTCAAAGGGTTGACAGCATCATAGACATGCTCACATACACACACAAACACACACTCACTCACACACAAAAACTCATCAGTACAGTTTTGTCATCATGTAGAGCAGTATGTCTATCCTATCTGAGTTAAAGTTCAAGAGTTATTAAGTTAGAAAGAATCCCTCCTCCCACCCCTATACGTGACGCTACCTCTCATGCTGGTAAAGACAGCGCGCAGCAAGGGACAATCTTCAACAAGCATAAGGAAAATGCCGCCCTCTTTCGTCAAGTGGGGCAGGATTTTCCTTAGGCTCACTACATGAAGATTGTCCCTCACTGTGAGCTATCTGGTCAAGCGGCTGGATCCCACATGTGAGCGGAGGCGGCATAACATAGGTAAAAGGGGTGGGAGGGGGATCCTTTCTAACTTAATATCTCTTGAACTATAACTCTGATACTGTTGGCATAACATTCTAGATGATGACAAAACTATACTGATAAATCAGACCTCAGTTTATTTTCATCTGTTACTATCCCTTTAAGTATGAGACTTGGGACAGAAGCTTGCAGTGCTACTGGACATAATTATCACTAACTAGTTGAACAGCCTGTTACACGGGCCACAGTGCCACTTGGTCGCGGGGCAGTCACGTGCAGTAGAGACTGCCTGCGCCACGGCTGATACAGAGCCGCGGCGCGGGCAGTCTCTACTGCGCATGACTGCAGCACGCGCAGCAGTGTTTACTGCGCATGTCATGGCGTTACACACATTTTAGTGAATTATTATATAGGATTTGTATAGACTATTCCAGTTCCAGGCATTAATTTCATTTCAAGAGAAGGATACTTGATTATAATCAATGTAATATTCCCACCAAGAAGAAATATGCAAAAAATTGGTCCTTCTTCCACACTGTTGGCTAGAGTGAATGTGCATGCGTGTTTTCATGCGTGATGATGTGGGCATGAATGTGCCATGCATAGTGATGTCATCATAAGAACAATCAAACAGACGCTCAAGATCATTGGAACTCACACAGGAACATTGTAACTCAACCTAGGGCAGTGTTTCTCAACTCCTGTCCTCAGGACCCACTAACAGGCCAGGACTTAGGGATTTCTCTGCTAGAGCACAGGTGTCGTGATCAGAGGCTCATTCACGCTGATTAACTCACCTGTGTTCTAACAAGGAAATCATGTGATCAGAGGCTCATTCACACTGATTATCTCACCTGTGCTCTAACAAGGAAATCATATGATCAGAGGCTCATTCACACTGATTAACTCACCTGTGCTCTAACAAGGAAATCATGTGATCAGAGGCTCATTCACACTGATTAACTCACCTCTGCACTAACAAGGAAATCATGTGATCAGAGGCTCATTCACATTGATTAACTCATCTGTGCTCTAACAAGGAAATCATCAAATCCTGGCCTGTTAGTGGGTCCTGAGGACAGGAGTTGAGAACCACTGACCTAGGGAATGTGGATGATGACTGAGGAACAACTTCCAGAGGTAAGTTTCACAGCTATTCTCTCACATTGGGAATCTCCACGGAAAAAAGGAATATAGCCTTGCTTCCACAGAAATTCCTGTGAGACTAAAACTGGATCTTTTACATATCCCTGTTTATAATTACCATATTTTAAAATCATTAAAAGTTGTATTTTACAACATTAGGAAAGAACATGAAAAAAAAAATCTCCATTAAAGGGATAGTAATGCTTCGTTTTATCTTTATTTTATTTTGTAGGCATTAAAAAGACATGAAGAACGATATAAGTCTTATTTATTTAGAAAACATTTTACCAGGAAGAATACATTGAGATTTCTCTCGTTTTCAAGTACGTCCTGGATAGTTTTCAGTAAAGGGTTACATATTTACACAAATTGTGAAACATTATATACAAACATACATAAACATTAATATACACACTTATTAAATATTGAAATTATATACAGTTACACACTGTTTTTAGATATAAAGAAACATTTGCTTTTAAGGATTTTAGACTGGGAGCAGATGTGATTATTTCCGGCAGATTGTTCCAGATTTGTGGAGCTCTGAAGGAGAAGGCAGATCGTCCTGCTTGAGAGATATTCACAAGCAAATTTTCCCCTCACTGACCAAAACGGTCAGGTCTGCCATCTAGCTGTCAGATTTGGAATCAGGTCCGCAGACCGGTCGTGGCTGTACAGCAGAGCCGAGATCGCGAGATATAAGAAGAACTACTTAATTCGAATAGTCTACAAAGTGTGCATGGTTTGCAAGCACACTTTTTAGACCCTTCCAATGAAATAGTTATTTTTATATCTTGCAATCTCGGCTCTGCTGAAGAGCCACCTGTTGATCAGCGGACCGGATTCCAAATCTGATAGCTAGGTGGCAGACTTGACTGTTTTGGTCAGTGAGGGGAAAATCTGCTTGTGAATATCTCTCAAACCATAAAGGGTTGAGAGATAAGACTTCTATCGTTCTTCCTGTTTTTTTAATGCCTACAAAATAAAATAAAGATAAAACGTAGTATTACTATCCCATTAACAAGGATTGCCTTATTGAAGCTCTTTAAGAAAATAACAGTACTATATATTTGCATTTCTGTAGCCAGAAATGGTTCTTGACCTAGGAGACTGTGAGACAGCAGGGAATGTGCAAGTTCTGATAACAAGTATCATATGAGCAGACTGAGGATACCACTTGTGAACTGTTTCAAGGAGGCACAAAAATGTGTGTGGGATTTCAAGCCAATAACAGCTCCCAAATGAATAGCTGAGACATTGACAACATATCACAGATGTGAAATTTGCAAATATATCCCCCAAAAAGATGGAAATTCCTTTAGAGTCTTGTCCCATTCTGCCTATAATGAAACAGTGACAGATGCACAAGACATTTATCCTCTAAACAGAGGTTGTCTTCCTGCTTAACCTTATTTCCCTAGAGAAGCACCTTGGAAAAAACATGAGGCAGCTGTCAGCCGATGTGATGAAGTTTCTCCCTGATTGCTTGTGCTAACATAGGTCATCTGGTGTCAATCCATAAGTCAATAATATGGAGCAGCAGAAGAAGGATAATGATTCTTAAAGTGAGCAATACCTGATCATTTAAGATAAGTGAAATACCTCCCTTACCTCACTCACAAGGGTTTTGCTCACAGTAGAGGTAAGGTGGTATAATTGCATTAAACTAAATACATGTTCACTTAGATTTGAGGGAGATAGGGACTTGCCTAATCTGAGATGCCATGACGGGGCAAGCAAGCTTAACCCTTTGAGTGCCAGAGGGGTACGCAATGCATTGCTTTGCATCACATTGGAGGAGATTAGGGTTCAAATCCCACCAAGGACAACATCTGCAATGAGTTTGTATGTTCTCACTGTGTTTGCGTGGGTTTCCTCCGGGTACTCCGGTTTCCTCCCACACTCCAAAAACATACTGATAGGTGAATTTAGATTGTGAGCCCCAATGGGGACAGGAACCAATATGAGTGTAAAGCGCTGCGGAATCTGTGTGCGCTATATAAATAAAGGATTATTATTATATTATTATTATTAACTAAGCGGTGATAAAGAGGTGATAAAGTGGAGATGGCTTCTCCAGTTTATCACTTCTCCAATTCCTATGTTATTCTGTGGAGTCTATGCACTAAGATCACCAGTAGGGTGACCACATTTCCATTCTGCCATTCAGGGATATGTGATCACCCTAGTCCCGCGGCTGAGGCTCCCGCCGGCGTTGACCATCTTTCTGAGGCTGACATAGTAAGAGTTCCCAGTGAGAACTCTTACTCTTTGTCAGCCTCAGAAAGATGGTCAGCTCCAGCGGGAGCCTCAGCCGCGGGTTTCACTTGCACCGCCAACATACCTGCACCATCCCAGCTGTCTCGCACATACCAGTCCAGCCAGCCAATGAAATGTATTTGCTATATGGCTGAGCCAGCCAATGAGGACCATATAGAAAATACATTTCATTGGCCGGCTGGACTGGCACATATTGCTCAATTCCGGGGACTCTTTGTTGTCCCAGTGGGGGGTGACCCAGGATGCGGGGCACAGACCCCCAATAAGGGACAATCCCGGGCATTCTGGGACATGTGGTCACCCTAATCTCCAAAGCTGAAGAAATCTTAGTGTATAGTGATATAGAATAACACAGGAACTGGAGAAGTGATAGAAGTCATCTCCACTTTTCACCTCTTTATCACTACTTAGTGAATCTCCCCCGTTGTCTATGCCCTCTGGCACTCAAAGGGTTAAAGAGGTTTTGTCCACAAGCATGTAACCAAGCCTCACTGTTTATTATCTATAGTAAGTCACAGGTTATTGGGGGATTCAGCGATATCCAAATTCAAGCATGACCGCACCAAAAGAAAACACTCACTCTTGGATTAAATAAAATCATCTTTGCGTACCTTTATTGTTGTTTTAATAAAACCACAGTGAAGTAAGTGATGGGCTGTATGGCAGAGCTATACACTGGTGTATCTAACAGAGAGGTGCACCAACGTTCCGATCAACGCGTTTCGCGTGTAAAACGCTTAATCCTGATTCAGCGATAGCCCCACCCACTCCCACCCTAACTCCACCCATTTCATGGCAAACTCCTCCTTTCAAGCAGCCACCCACTCCCACCCATTTAGCATCCAATATCCAATAAAAAACTTCCATTGATTTAAACAGACTATTAATCCCATTAATAATAGCAGTATCTTCGACACATTGAATCAATGCACTGGAGATCTCGATAGCATTCAACGGATTAAAAGTCCTGTTTAACCCTTTGAGTGACAGAGGGGAGTCTAACGCATTGCTTTGCAATGAGCTGGATACCCCTGTGACACTCAAAATGTTAAATCAATGGGAATTTTATGGTCTACCCTATCATGCAGTTGGTTTGCTCTAGAAATCCTCCATTTTTCTTTTTAACCCTTTTGGCACCAGAGGGGTACACAACGCATTGTTTGCAATGCGTTGTGTACACCTCTGGCGCTGAAAGGGTTAATTATAAGGCCACTAGAAATCATCATGCACTGTTTAATGCCCTGCCTAATTAAGAAAAACAAATCAATAAAAGTACTTCAGTAATTAATGAAGCATACAAAAACACTGTGTAGATCGATCTATTTCTAATTTTTGCATCGCGTCACAAATTCGAAGGAGAATTAGAGTAATTCTGGAGAACCAACTGCACTGTATGGGGGATATACAAAAATTTCCATTGATTAAAATAGATTTTTAACCATCTAAATACTAGAGAAGTCTTCAGTTAGTTGGTTTGCCCCAGAATTATGTATTTTAATTTTTATATAAGGCACCAATAGTCTCCCATGTTTAACTATAAAATGAAAGTCAAGATTATATAATTTTCCTCATAAACACCCCATACATGTCTGATAATGCACCACATGTTCTTTTGTCTGGACAATGTCATTTTCATCATTAACACCCCATACATGTCTGATAATGCACCACATGTTCTTTTGTCTGGACGATGTCATTTTTATCATTAACACCCCATACATGTCTGATGATGCATCACATGTTCTGTTGTCTGGATGATGTAATTTTCCTCATTAATACCTCATACATGTCTGACGATGCAACACATGTTCTGTTGTCTGTATGATGTAATTGTTCTCATTAACACCTCATACATGTTTGATGATGCATCACATATTCTGTTGTCTGGTTGATGTCACTGTTCTTATTAACACCTCACGCATGTCTGATATTGCCTACTGCACATGTGCTGCTGTCTGGATGAGGTCATTGTCCTCATTAACACCTTATACATGCCTGATGATGCATAACATGTACGGGATGCCTGGATGATGTCACTGTCCACATTAACACCTCATATATCACTGATGATGCATCACATGTTCTGTTGTCTGGATAACGTCATTGTCCTCATTAAGACCTCATATATCTCTGATGTTGCCTACTGCACTTTCTGTTGTCTGGATGATGTCATTGTCCTCATAAACACCTCATACATGTCTGATAATGCATCACATGTGCTGCTGTCTGGATGATGTCATCCTTACTAATACCACATACTTTACTGATGATGCATACTACATCAGCAAGTGTTTCTGTAAGGATTATATAACTGTCCTCATTAACTCCTATTCCATGTCTAATAATGTTTGCCGAATCACATGTGCTGCTGTCTGGATGATGTCATTTTCCTCATTAACATCTCATACCCATCTGCAGATGCATCACATGTGCTCCTAACTGGATGGTGTCATTGTCCTCATTAAAATGTCATACATGTCTGATGATGCCAACTGTGTGACATGATATTGTCTTGATTATATCTTTGTACTCATTAACACATAGTACAAGTCCGCTGATGCCTGCTGCATTAACAAGTACTGCTTTATGGATGTGATGAACAGCAAAGTATTCCAGGATCCATAATTTCCAATATCCAAATCTGAAATTATTTAGTCTGTGTATATGTTAAAAATACAAGGTATAATGTTTTACAACACCCATCCGTACTTGTGTAGAAGAACATGATGCTACTTTATTAATCATATAAAATACTAAATATTAGAAATAACATGTTTTTTTCACATGACATATCTCTTAGAACCTGTTCATATTATTCTTAGTTATAACACAACCATGTCTAAATGCCCATTAAACGAGACAGTCCTAATAATAACCCATTCTTGGTTTCCTATGCCCAGACAATCCCAGTGCAGATGAAGTTTGTCCTTGAACCTTTGTTAAAGGGATAGTAATACTTCATTTTAACTTTATTTTATTTTGTAGGCATTAAAAAAACATGAAGAAAGATATAAGTCTTATCTCTCAAACCTTTATGGTTTAAGAGATATTCACAAGCAAAGTTTCCCCTCCCGCCCCTTTTACCTAATGTAAACAATCTCTTCTCAGATGTGGAATGCAGTCCATAGACCAGACAGATAACAGCAGGGGACAATCTTCTTCCTATGAAAACAATGAACGTCCTCCCCCCCTTGACAAGTTTTTCAGGTTTTTCCCTTATCTTAATTGAAGATTGTCCCTCTCTGCAGTCTACCTGGGCACCTCCCTTCTGATCTGGTTGAACGGGGGGGGGATACTTTGTTTGTGAATATCTCTTAAACCATAAAGGTTTGAGAGATAAGCCTTATATCTTTCTTCATGTTTTTTAATGCCTACAAAATAAAATAAAGTTAAAACGAAGTATTACTATCCCTTTAAGATTATAACATCGTCAATCAATCCCAGATGTCTTGTTCCATGGAGGCGGACATGACAGTTGATAGCTGAACCATATGACCTCAGGTTCTGCTTACTGCACACGGTAATCTTAACCCCTTAAGAACCAGAGCTGTGTGCAACACCTTGTTTCCCAACTCATTGTACCCCCATTGGGTTCATAAAGGATGAAGTAGACTCATCTACTCTGCCTGCTAAAGTTTAACCCTTTGAGTGCCAGAGGGGTATGCAAGGCATTGCAAAGCAATGCATTGCATACCTCTCTGCCTCTCAAACGGTTAAAAAAAAACTTCCAGCAACTGTCATGTCCGCCTCCATGGACAAGATGTCAGGGACTGATTGAAGATGTTATCTCTTGAACAAAGCACAAAGGAAAAATGAATAGAGGACATTAGGATTTTCTGGTCACAGTAAGGTTAAGTGGGGGATTATTATTATTTTTATGAGGTGCTAGTTCTCTTTTAACTGATAATATCTTAATCTCATCTGTATCCAAAAAATGACATTGGCCAAACATCTCAAGCTCACCTGGTGAGTGGAGACCGAGGGCATACACCTGGAGGCTGACGGCCTAAGGAAGATGTAAATCATACCCCATAGCTTTAACGTCCTATCAGACAAGGACAAGGACTAATCTGCCCGTTGCTCTGATATAAATCACTAGTGAACCCACATAACAGGGAGGAAGGGATGCTGCTGGTTGATCTTTTTTGCCCACGAATAACAGAAAGACATCCTCTGCGCAGTTCACTTAACTCCATGCCCCCCATGCACCACTGTAACCCTTACAGACCAGCCCTTGACATGTTTCCCTTATTACTAAACAGTGTCTGTTCTCCAGGGAAATCTTTGTAGCTTCTAGAGCTCTAACTACAGCCTGGGACATCTGCCAAGCTGATTTTGTTTATATTGCAATTTTGTTTTGATACATTGTTCTGAGCATAATGTCAAAACCAGAAGCAAGAAACACTTATATATCTTAAAACTGTCCAGACAGAGAGACGGGTGGACGGATAGATAGATAAGAGCGAGAGAGACACACACGTTAGACATTTTTATTATTAAACTCACTCATACACGCCCTTACATTACTATGGCAGAAAATCTTAATGCCCACTATAATTTTTTTCCTTACTATTTGGTTTAAGGGATAATATATCATCAATAAGTCCTGGATGATATATCCATGGAGGCAGACATGACAGTTGGTAGCAGGACCACAGGACCTAAGCTCTGCTCACTGCACACTGTAATCTTAAAGGGTTAGTAATGCTTCATGGAGTGGTAAGCTACAATGCTTCCTTATACTGTATACTAATGCTTCCTATCAGTGGTAATGCTGAAATAGCTATATTATCCATGAAATAATATTAGAAATTGTCCCCTTCCCACCGCTTTCAGTCCGATAAGCCACCTCCTCTCAGATCTGGAAACGGATTGTGACGAGGGACAATCTTCCTTCAATATAAAGAAAAACCTGCCCACCTTTGTTATAGAGTGCAGGTTTTCCTTATATTAGATGAAAGAAGATTGTCCCTCATTGTGATCTGTCCAATCTAGCGACTGGATTTTAGATCTGAAGGGAAGTGTCTTCCCAAACTGAAAAGGGGAAGGAGAGGAGCAGTTTCTAATATGTTTTCATGGATAATATAATGATATCAGCATTACCACTGATGGGGAGAATTAGTATACAGTATAAGGACACATCGTAGCTTACCACTCCATGAAGCATTGCTAACCCTTTAACTGTGTAAGGACCAGAGAGGTGTTCAGTGTATTGCTTTACACTGCTTTGCACACACCTCTGGTCATTAGCAATCTGAGTGTCAGAGAGGTATCCAACGTGAATACATCTCTGGCACTCAAAGGGTTAAAGGCATAGCCAAGTTTTGTTGTTTTTTTTTAATCAAAAAACAAACATTGTAGAACTTTTTCTGTTGAGTAAAACAAGATTACTTCCACTGCTGGGGGGATGCATCTTTCCAGAGCTATTCCTGTTGATTTTTTTACATAACATTTTGCCCTCTAGTGACCAGATTCCATTTTTTTCCATGGTGTTCTGTGGGAGAGGTTGGTCACTGACAGCTGTTCTCCATGGAATATGATAGAGACTGCTGAGTCACTTCTTATCAGTTTGAACCTTCAGGAACTCACTGGACAGGGCTGGGTTTCCCATTAGGCAGAATAGGAAAAGTTTGAGGTGTGGTGCCTCAGCAGTGCTAGCCACATCCAAAGTCTGGATTGTGTGTGTGGCCAAAGCCATCTCATCATCCCTGTACCAGTTTAAATACCCTTTACAGGTTATTATTTAATCTCATGGAGGCTAGAGAGATCTCCAAGGAATTCAAGCTTACTTTTCTCCTTGCTTTTTAGAGGCCCAGGGTATTCTCTGTGCCAGGAAACAGTGGAAGGGACTGGGGGTGGGGCTATGTGAGGAGTGGTGTGTGGACATGGGAGGAGCTAAGGGAACCTAGTGTGCCTTGCCTAGGGAAGTCTGGGATGTAAATCTAGCCCTGTACCTGGATCTCAGTTTCCAGAGGATGTAATAACCATTTTTAACTATTATACATTTTAATAAAACAGTGTGAGACCCCTATTTTACACATCAGAAAAACTCCTGTAACATAGTTCTCCATTAAAAAAAAGTATTGCCCTTTAAGTTCCATTGGGGTATCCATCTAATTTCAGAGCATTGTTAGGGGGGAGGTAAAATATCCTTATACAGATCAGATGCTTTTATAGTCTAATTGTCACAGAATTCACTTTGTTTCACACTGGAGTACTTTCTAGATATACAATTAACGACTTTATTTTACTCCAATCTGCGTTTTAAACCAGGTTTTTTATACCAGATAATAATATTTTCTTTGGATTCTGTTTAATAAAATTATACTTGGAAATCACACGGCAAATAAGTAAGGCACATGAAGTATTTACACCTTAAGTGCCAGAGGGGGTACGCAATGCAGTGTGTACCCCTCTGGCATTCAAAGAGTTAATTAATTTAGTTCAAGCTGAATTTTTGTTAATGAGTTAAAAAAATATACATTTCGTCTAAAAATTTACATAGAAAACATGCAGCTTTAGATGCTATGAGACATTTGATTAGTACTGCTAATTTTTCATGGAAGCAATGAGAATATTTATTAGTCGAAATTAAAAATTTTATTAGCGTTGCTAATCTATTTTTAAAAAATGTACTTTTATGATTATTTCTAACATTACATAGAAACAATGAAAAATTGTATTGGCATTGCTAATTTTTTAGAAGCAATGCCAAATTCATTAGCAATAGAACATTTTTCTATAAGATATGCAAATTTACATTTGTAGTAAATGTAATTTTTGAATGCACAAAATTACTTTCTATTATTATCAAATATGACAAATACAATCATAATTGCTGTTTGTTTGGCTCAGGGTTTTTTAATATGCAATTTTATTAAAGGGATAGCAATACTTCAGTTTTTTCAGGCAATAATATTGTATGTATCGACCCCTTAAAGGGACAGTAATGTTTCATAATAAAAGCAGCTCTAATTAATCATCATAGTATTTGTACTTTGGAGAGTGTTATTTCAGTTTGTCAGAGTTGTAGTTCAAGGGTAATTCAATGACAAAGTATCCCCCTCCCGTCACTTTTACTGATGTAACACTGCTCAGCCAGATCAGAAGGGAGGTGCCCAGGTAGATTGCAGAGAGGGACAATCTTCAATTAACCCTCTGAGTGCCAGAGTGGTACACAACGCATTGCAAAGCAATGCGTTGCGCACCACTCTGGAACTCAAAGGGTTAAGATAAGGGAAAAACCTGAAAAACTTGTCAAGGGGGGCAGGGCTTTCATTGTTCTAATAGGAAGAAGATTGTCCCCTGCTGTTATTTGTCTGGTCTATGGACTGCATTCCATATCTGAGAAGAGATGGCTTACACTAGGTAAAAGGGGCGGGAGGGGAAACTTTGCTTGTGAATATCTCTCAAACTATAAAGGTTTGAGAGATAAGACTAATATCGTTCTTCATGTTTTAATATCCCTTTAAGGACCCTTGACGTCATGGCTGGATTTGCTTTAAGGACCGTTGACGTACTAGGATCGTCATGGAATTCCGAGCTACCCGTGAGGCTGCACGCCGTTCGGTGAGTCCAGAATCAGATTCAATTTAAAAAAAATGCTCCGTGGTCCTTAAATGACCTTCTATGTATTTTCACATAACATTCATAGTTTAGGAGCAATTGTATTACTGAGAATTTTTAGGCTATTTCACGACCTATTGACAACTCTTTGTGTAACCTAATAAATGACTTATAACAAGACCAAAGTATTTTATTTACACAGACTAATTTATAAACATATATAGTGACATTTAAACAAACAATAATGTGAGTTGTATTGCTGTGGAGCAATGTGATACATTTATATGCACACCACACAGTCTGACCTCCTAAACACAGGGACACCAGGGTGATACACTTATATACACACCACACAGTCTGATCTCCTAAACACAGGGACACCAGGGTGATACACTTATATACACACCACACAGTCTGATCTCCTAAACACAGGGACACCAGGGTGACACACTTATATACACACCACACAGTCTGATCTCCTAAACACAGGGACACCAGGGTGACACACTTATATACACACCACGCAGTCTGATCTCCTAAACACAGGGACACCAGGGTGATATACTTATATACACACCACACAGTCTGCTGTCCTAAACACAGAGATACCGAGGTGATACACTTATATACACACCACACAGTCTGATCTCCTAAACACAGGGACACCAGGGTGATACACTTCTATACACACCACACAGTCTGATCTCCTAAACACAGAGACACCAGGGTGATACACTTATATACACACCACACAGTCTGATCTCCTAAACACAGGGACACCAGGGTGATACACTTATATACACACCACACTTTCTGATCTCCTAAACACAGGGACACCAGAGTGATACACTTATATACACACCACACATTCTGATCTCCTAAACACAGAGATACCGAGGTGATACACTTATATACACACCACACAGTCTGATCTCCTAAACACAGGGACACCAGGGTGATACACTTCTATACACACCACTCAGTCTGATCTCCTAAACACAGGGACACCAGGGTGATACACTTATATACACACCGCACAGTCTGATCTCCTAAACACAGGGACACCAGGGTGGGAAAGAGAGACAGAGGGATTTGGCTCTAAAAGAGGGGCTGTCCCTCCTAAAGAGGGACACTTGGGAGGCATGTGTATATACAAAGATAAAGTTCACCCCTTCCTCTCCCTTCTGTGACGTGACCTGTAAAGCCGGTTGCAGGATATCCTGGTCCCAGGACCAGATGAAGGCTCTTCAGCAGAGCTTAAATAGCATTTAGACTGTAAGCTCCTTGGGGCAGGGACTTCTCTCCCATTGTTTCTATGAATGTCGCACTTATTTCATCCCCTCTTATTTATTGTAACATGTCTGTTGTAAGGCGCTGCGTACACTGTGTGGCGCCATATAAATAAAGATACATACATACATACATACATGATCGTGAAACAAATGCTTCATTGAAACGGCCTACAAAGTGTGTCTTGTTTGCAGGCATACTTTGTAGACCGTTCCAATGAAGTATTTGTTTCATGATCATGCTATTTAAGCTCTGCTGAAGAGCCTTGTCTGGTCACATGACCAGAATCTCTGGCAGACAGCTTTACAGGTCACGTCACAAAAGGGGGAGGGAGGGGGGAACGTTATCTTTACCATAAAGGTTTGAGAGATAGGACTAACGTTGTTTACTTTATTATGTTAATAGCTACAGTATTAGCTTTTATTATCACTAGACTTTACTATCCCTTTAAGTAGATCCCTATATGTTTTATGGGTTTCACTACGGCAGTCAGTTTGCTAAATAATACATAAATATAGCCAGTATTCAGTCCTCAGATACAACACTTACTCAGAAACACCAAAAATTTAAACGCTGACTAAAGCAGAATTAAATATTTATGCTGTCCCACAATAATTTATAGTCTGTGAGCTGTATGCTCCAAAGAAAAGTGGAGGTGTTCTGAGGCAAACCATTAGGGGAGAACTAATGATTCCAAAAATGCCCCATTGATTGAAATGGTGATTTTAACCCCATGAATTCTAGATAGGTCTCCAACGCATTGCGGAGACCTTTCTACCATTCAAGACATTAAAATCGCCATTTCAATCAATGGGACATTTTTATTTGTTTTCCTATAATACAAATGGTTTGCCCCAGAATGCCTTCCCTTTTCTTCTGAACGTACAGCCCAGTGGAATTAATGTTTAACCCTTTAAGTGCCACTGGCACTCAGAGGATTAAAGGGATAGTAATAACTCAATTCAACTTTAGCTCTGAATATTATTTACATTTTTTTAACATGTTGAGCTGTATATATAGTTACTTACAGATCTGTAGTTCAAACGCTATTCAAGAGGAAAAGGTCCCCCTCCTGCCCCTTTTGGCCGCCTGCTGTTAGATCAGGAATCTGGTCGTAGGACTGGATGGATGCAGCGAGGGACAATCTTCATTCAGTAAGTATAAGGAAAACCCCGCCCCCTTGACGAAGGAGGACAGGCAGGGCCGGCCCTTATATGGGTCCCGGTGGGTCCATGGACCCAGGTGGCACTCTGACAGGGGTGGCAATTTGCCACCCCAAGGCATGCTATTTCATGCGCTGCGTCTCCCCACTACCCGCACTGATGACAGCTGGGACCGTGTCACATGCGGAGACGCCGCATGGAGCATGCCGTGGTTTTCTTCCTCTGTTCGAAGGCCAGTGCAATTTTAAAAATGGTGCCCAGGCTGATGAAGAAAATCCCAGCATGCACCACGCGGCGTCTCCGCATGTGACATGGTCCCGGCTGTCATCAGTGCGGAGCCAGACAAGCAGAGAACAGAGACAGGCAAGGGGGGGAGAGCCAGACAAGCAGAGAAAGGAGAGCCAGGGAGAAGAGAGACAGCGAAGGAGAAGAGAGACAGGCAAGGGGGGAAAAAAGAGGCACAAGCGGTGAAAAGAGGCACAAAGGGTGAAAAGAGGGGAAAAAAGAGGCACAATGAGTGAAAAGAAGGGAAAGAAGAGGCACGAGGGGTGAAAAGAGGGGAAAAGAGGCACGAGGGGTGAAAAAAAGGGAAAAAGGCACAAGGGGTGAAAAGAGGCACAAGGGGTGAAAAAAAGGGAAAAAAGAGATACAAGGGGTGAAAAGAGGCACAAGGGGTGAAAAGAGAGGGAAAAGGCACAATGGGCGAAAAGAGGGGAAAAAAGAGGCACAAGGGGTGAAAAAAGAGGCACAAGGAGTTAAAAGAGGGGAAAAAGGGGCACAAGGGGGGGAGAAAGAAGTACAAGGGGTGTAAACAAAAACATGACAGTTCTATGTGGTTTTAGGGGCAGGAGAGGGGTTAATATAATTAAGGATGTGGTGTGTTTTGGTGGGCGTGGTTTTGGTGTGCGGAGTGGGGGCAGCATTTCATCCTTGGACCCAGGCAGCACAATGTCTTGGGTCAGCCCTGAGGACAGGATTTTCCCTCTGCTTACTGAAGATTGTCCCTTACCGTGCTCCATCTGGACCAGACAGAAAGACAGCGTAATGCAGGGTAAGGGGCAGGAGGGGGATCCTTTCGTTTTGAATAGTGTTGAAATACACATCTGTAACCAACTATATATAGCACAACAGGCTAAAAAATGTAAATAATACTCGGAGCTAAAGTTTAATTGAGGTATTATATCCCTTTAAACTCTTAAAGGGATAGTAATATCTGCGTGCACTAAACTTTAATATTGCAGCTATTACAAAAATAAACTAACTGGTGTAAGTCCCATCTCTCAAACCTTTATGGCTCCTTTATGGTTTGAGAGATATATGAAGATAAAGTTCCCCCCTCCCTCCTTAAAGGAGCAGTAAACTTTTTTATGAAAAAATATATATTATAGGGATTTTCCTATTGAGTAAAATAAGGGTACTCCCACTGCTGAGAGATTTATATTATATTTCCAGAGTTATTACAGTTTAAACCTATGTTTTTTTACATTAGCAGTGCCCTCTAGTGGTCAAATTCTAATTACATTTCCTGTTAGATTCTAACTGAGAGGAAAGTCAGGAAAATCAGAATCATACAGTTCTCCACAGAATGTGATAGAAACTGCTGAGTCACTTCCTGTCAGTTAGAACTATCAGGAAGTAAACACAGTAAATTCACTTCCTGTCAGTTAGAACTACCAGGAAGTAAACACAGTAAATTCACTTCCTGATTCTATGAACTGCTATAATTTTGAATAAAACATCTGACAGGGATGGGAGTGACCTTGTTTTATTCAGCAGGAAATTATCTATAAAATATATGTTTTCATTAAAAAAAAGTTTACTGCTCCTTTAAAGGTCTGAGAAATGGGAGTTACATCAGTTAGTTTATTTTTGTAATAGCTGCAATATTATATTTTAGTGCACACAGAGATTATTATCCCTTTAAATGCTATGGATGTCTTCATCGCATTGCCGAATCTGTAGCAATCAATGGGGTTAAACGTTTTACTTACCAGCAAAACTGTAAATACACAACGGTGCAACCCGCTCTGTCAGTGAAGGAGTTAAACTCATAAGGTCTGACCCTCGTCTGACATTTACTTTTCAAACTGCTAAACTTGCAATCGAAGAGTTATGCTTAACTATGTATCTGTATGGAAATAAATTGTCTCTTAATGACTCGGCCTGTGCGCAAGACATGTTAATAGCCATCATTAACTATGAGAACATTGTGTATGGAGCGGCTCCTTGAATTTCTAATATTAGCCGGATATAGTGTATTTTCTGTATGCCATTATTAAGTAACTACGACACTCGTTGCTTTATCTTTAACTCCTACACTGTCCCAATACAAATATGAGTCCACTTTATTGACCATGGTTATTGCTCAAGTGTTTCCAGACTATTAGCTGAGATGCTTATTGCAATGTATTGTGGCATATACTAGAGTAAACTTAACTGCCTAATTGAGCAAAGCTTGCATGATTTTTGCTACAGTGGATGCTCAATTACCAAGCATCAACAGGGATGGATTTGCATCTATGGTGTGGCTAGGCAAAGCATTGCTCATGATTACACCATCACTGCTTACCTAACTCCACCCCAACCCTACCCACTATTGTCTGGCACTGGAAGTGACCCTACTTCCACTGCCTTTATGACTCCACCTCAGCCCCACCCACTATGGTGTGGCACAGGAAGTGGTCACATCTCCACTGTTTACAAGACCCTGCCCCACTATTGCCTGGCACAGGAAGCAATGCCTGTGACCCCCACTGCTACTGAATACCTGACTCCACCCCAGCCCTCCCCCCTTTATTGCCTGGCACAAGAAGCAATGCCCATGACCTCACCATCATTGCATTCAAGACTACACCCTAGCCCCACCTTCCTGGCAAAGGAAGTGTCCACACCTCCACTGCTTACATGACTTCATACTATCCCCACCCACTATAGCCTGGCACAGGAAGCAATGCCTATGTCCCCCACCTCCACAGTACACCCCACAATCACTGCTTAGAAGACTCCTCCCCAGCCCCACTCACTACTACCTGGCATAGAAAGTGACCAAACCTCCACTTCTTACATGACACCACCTCGACATTCACCACTGTTGTCTGGTACAGGAAGCAATGCCTATGACCCTGCTTCCACAGCTTACTTGTCTCCTCCCCCAGCCACACCAACTATTGCTTGGTACATGAAGCAATGCCTATGACCCCCACCTCCACTGCTTAAATATCTCCACACCCAATCACACCCACTATTGCCTGGTACAGTAAACAATGTATATAACATCACCTCCACTGCTTACATGAATCCACCTCCTGCCCCACCCACTATTACCCCATCTCCACTACATGACTCCTCATCAGCCCCACCCATTATTGTCTGGTACAGGAAGCAATGCCTATGTCCCCACCTCCACTGCTTACATGACAAGGGTTGCCATCTTTTCTTCAAAAAAATACCGGCCATGGCATTCCCTCCATAGACTTAACATTGGACAGAAGCCAATTTTTTACCGGGCTGCCGGTAAAATACCGGCTGGGTGGCAACCCTATACATGACTCACCCCAGCCCCATCCACTACTGCCTGACAAAGCAAACAATGCCTAGGACCACATCATCACTGCTTACATAAATTAATCTCCAGACCCACCCACTGTTGCCTGACACAGGAAGCAATACTCACCTCCACTGCTTACATGTACTCACCCCCATCACTCCCACTATTGCCTGATGCAGTAAACAATGTATGTGACCCCCTCCTCCACTGCTTACCTGATTCCACCTCAGCCCCACCCACTATTGCCTGGTACAGGAAGTGACCCCACCTCCACTGCTTACAAGATTCAGTCCCAACCCTCACCCTCTGTTGCCTGGTACAGGAAGCAATGCATATGATCCCACCTCCAATGCTTACACGACACCACACTTGCCCCACCCACTATTGTCTGACATAGGCAGTAAAGCCATCTCTACTGCTTACCTGATTATACCTCAGCCCCACCCACTATTGTTTGACACAGGAAGCAATACCCAAGACCCCACCTCTACTGCTTACTTGACTCCACCTCAGCCCCTCATATTGTTGCCTTGCACAGGAAGCAATGCTCAGATCCATCCTCCACTGCTTAATTGACAGCACCACAGCCACACCCACTATTGCCTGACACAGGAAACAATGCCTATGGTTCCACCTTAAATGCTTACATGACTCCATGTCAGCCCCACCCACTATTGTCTGACATAGGAAGCAATGCCCAAAACCCCACCTCCACTACTAACATGATTCCACCTCAGCCCCGTCCACTATTGCCTGACACAGGAAGTGCCCCCACCTTCACTGCTTACATGACTCCTCCCCAGAACCATCTACTATTGCCTGACACACGAAACAATGACTATGACCCAGTCTACACTGCTTTCATGACCACTCCCCACACCCACTCACACTATTGCCTGGCACAGGAAGGAATGTCTATGATTACTCCACCTCTACTACCTACATGACCGCCCCAGCCCCACCCACTATTGCCTGGCACAGAACACACCATTAGCCCAGAAGTGGTAAGCTGTTTAAACTTCAGTACAACTCCCATTATTCCCAACCAGCAAACAGATAGTTAAGGATTGTGGGAGTTGTAGTCCCAGACAGCTAGATGTCCAACAATTGACTACCCCTGCCTTAGCTTATAGTGTGTAAACACACTCACACCCATAAGGGTTTGAAGACTGTATACAGAAACAAAATGAGGAGCAATTCATGGGGGATAAATAAAAAAAAACATTCATTTAAATAAAGCATTAAACCCCATGAATGCTAGACAGATCTCAAAGACTTCATGTGAATTCATAAGAATTTTGGACATTTATATTTTTCCCCTATGGTGATGGGGTTTCCACTTTCCTCCTGCATATGACCTTAAAGTGATAGTAATGTTTCACAAAAACAGCAGCTCCAATTAATCTTCATAGTATTTGAGCCATAGAGAGTGTTATTTCATTACTATGAGTGTTGTAGTTCAAGAGTAATTGAATGATAAAGTTTCCCCCTCCCGCCCCTTTTACCTAGTGTAAGCCCCCACTCCTCAGATGTGGAATCCAGTACATAGACCAGACAGCTCACATCAAGGGATAATCTTCTTCCTATGAGAACAATGAAAGCCCTGCCCCCCTTGACAAGCTTTTCAGGTTTTTCCCTTATCTTAATTAAAGATTGTCCCTCTCTGCATTCTACCTGGACACTCCCTGCTGCTCTAAGCTGAGCAGTGTTACATCAGTAAAAGGGGGGGAAGGAGGATACTTAGTCATTCAATTACTCTTGAACTACAACTCTGACAGAATTGAAATAACTCTCCAAAGTCCAAATACTATGATGATTAATTAGAGCTGCTTTTATTATGAAACATTACTATCCCTTTAAATAAGCATAACAGTAAAAGGGTTTGGACAATTTGTAGTGCTAGGGTGATCACATTTCATTTCTGCCATTCAGGGATACTGAGGAGAAAAGAGCACACCACATAGTTCTAACCACTGAAGGGAGAACTGCCCATTGTCTGCTGTGACAGAAAGCAAGGTTTGTGGTAGGCTACAAGAAAATGTACATCAAGTCCAAAGTCTTAGACTAGCATTACACTGTAACAAAATTGTACTGCATCTACCAACTGATGTCAGATCAAGGCTGAGTTTTCTCTCTATTGTTTAGAGCTGTGTCTGGAAGCCATTTTATTGTAGCTCATCAGAGACATCACTTTCTGTCACAGTATCAATGGGCCATTCTGCTTCTAATGTTTAGAATTCTGTGCTCTCTTAATTCCAGGACTTTTTATTGTCACAGAAGGGGGCTGCCCAGGACAAGGGACATGCATTTAAAAACCGGGACTGTCCCGGGCAATCCGGGATGTGTTCACCCTACCGCACAGAAACTGGGCATTATAAAATCATATAAATTGGCGAAGGGGCATGGGATATATTGGCCACTCCCACAACTCACCACAGTTGGTGTAGTCCGCACACCTTGCTCCACAATCAGGTACCCCTAAGCAGTTTCCTACTCTGCCTGATAGCAAAATCCATTCATAGTAAACTTTATTATTAAAAAAAAACTATACTGAAGTGTTTTCCTGTTATTAACCCTTTGAGTGCCAGAGGGGTATGCAGCGCATTGCAAAGCAATGCTTTGCATACCCCTCTGGCACTCAAAGAGTTAAAACAAGTGTTCATCTGCAAATGGGAGACATTTCTTTACTGATATCTGGACTGTTTAAAGCGATAGTAATACTTTATTATTACTATCCCCCATATTGTAGATATTAGCAAAATGTAATAGCCTCCAGGTTCATCTCTCAAACCTTTATGGTTTGAGAGATAACCGAAATCAAAGTTCCCCCTCCCTGAAGTCAGCGTTGTACTGACTGCAGGGGAAGTCTGTCGTATGAAAGGCTTGCGGCTCTACAGCTGAGCCGAGATCCCGTTAGTGAAAAATAATTATTTCACTGAAATGGTCTTCTACATGTGATTGGTTTGCAATCACATGTAGAAGACCGTTTCAGTGAAATAATTCTTTGTCACTAACGAGACAGAGCCGCATGATGAAAGTCAGACTGGGTATCCCTGCAGTCAGTACAACACTGACTTCAGGGAAGGGGGAGGGAGGGGGGAACTTTGCCTTCGGTTATCTCTTAAACCATAAAGGTTTGAGAGATGAACCTGGGGGCTATTAAATTTTGCTAATATCTACAATATGGGGGATAGTAATAATAAAGTATTACTATCCCTTTAATTACATTTTACCAGTTGTCCCGGAAGTTATTCTATTGCATTTCAATGAACAGTTGAGTCACCGACTGCAGTTCTCCATAGAATGTGATAGTAGCGGCTATCACTTTGTGACAATATGAATTTTGAATGAAGCAACTGCCATCAGTGGTAGTACCCTTATTTTGCTCTGCATTACTAATTCTTTAAGGTTTAAATTACATTTGTAAAAATCTATTGCCAAGTGACAAATGACAAAGGATTTTCTCCACCTTATTGTCATCTGAAGACGCCAATGATCTCCAGGGAACGCCCCAGGAATAATAGGTATTATGAACACTAGCATCAATAAATCAGGTCTCGCTCTGCATTTTGTAAGCACATTCAGATGCAGCGAGACCTTTCAGGCCTATAAAATTTTACTAGGAAGGAAAATTACTTTAGTTCATTAAACCTATCTAAAGAGCCTGCCAACTTTAAATTAGTAAAAGTGATTTGCATATGTGAAACTAAATATATGAGCCTTTGTTTCCAGCAATTTGGAGTATAAATGTGTTCTACGCTCACTGAGGTAAAAGGAAAATCTTACAGAGTAGTGAAAGGTGAGGAGGTAGGAGCAATGTCTTCCATGTATCAATGAGATGTATGAGTGTGTGTAAGGTGTGATTGCTTTGTGCAGACAAATGAAAGGCCTGCACTTAGCCACACGTCAATTTATTCCTCCTGTCAGCAATCCTGCTTTTCTCAGCCAGAGAGATTAACACAGTTCATCACTGCTGCTGTCTGCATATTTATACTGTGCAATTAATAACCGGTTCTTAAATGAGCTATACAGTCATTGGGCCTTATGTATAAAAGTAGAGGGATGCAGTAATGGACCAAATCAACTGCACTGTAACCAGACTCACATTGATTTAAAGGGTCAGTAACATCTACTTAAAAGTATTTCTCAGAGTCTTCTTTACATTAAAACTAAGAGAATACGCCATATGTGAGTCCTTAATTTTCTGTACTCCAATAGTTATGCAGAGATAAAGATCCAACGCCCGCCCCTTCTGGCCTCCTCCCTCTGAATTTCCAAACAGGTCGTGCGACTCTATGGCTGCAGCGAGGGACAAACTTTGGTGAGTAAGTATAAGGGAAATACTGCCCCCATTGATGAAGGAGGGCAGGATTTGCCTTTGTTTACTGAAGTCTGTCCCTCTCTGCAGCCGTCCTCACCAGCCTATGGCTTCTGGTGACGTGTAGAGAAGGGTCAGGTGGGGGATCTTTACCTCTGCATAACTTTTGAAATACAGAAAATTAAGGGCTTAAATATACCACATTCTCTTAGTTTAAAGGGATAGTAATACTTTATTTTATCTTTATTTTATTTTGTAGGCATTAAAAAAACATGAAGAACAATATAAGTCTTATCTCTCAAACCTTTATGGTTTGAGAGATATTCACAAGCAAAGTTTCCCCTCCTGCCCCTTTTACCTAGTGTAAGCAATCTCTTCTCAGATGTGGAATCCAGTCCATAGACCAGACAGATAACAGAAGGGGACAATCTTCTTTCTATGAGAACAATGAAAGCCCTGCCCCCTTGACAAGTTTTTCAGGTTTTTCCCTTATCTTAATTGAAGATTGTCCCTCTCTGCAGTCTACCTGGGCACCTTCCTTCTGCTCTGGTTGAGCAGTGTTACATCAGTAAAAGGGGCGGGAGGGGGATACTTTGTCATTGAATGACTCCTGAACTACAACTCTGACAGAATTGAAATAACACTCTCCAAAGTCCAAATACTATGATGATTAATTAGAGCTGCTTTTACTATGAAACATTTCTATCCCTTTAAATAGAAAGATGACTCGGAGGAATACTATCACAGTATCCCTAGGCAGCCTAGCGCTCCTGTGCTTCCTACCTCTGCATATGGCGGCCAGCCGGTATAGCCTCTGGCCACTTCCTCATTCTGACATCAGGTAAGAGGCACTAGCATGGACCCCTGTTTATGGGCCTATTCTGTGTGGCCTAATTGGGTCCCACCTCCTTCGGCTCCTTTATAATCCTCCTTGGGGCTAGGAGTCATTGCCTTTATGTGGTGTTTCTGCTCAGTACTCTTTGCGCTCCATTGTGAGCTGTGTCTGTCTGAGAACTCGCTCCGTGTGTGACCCCGGCTTGGCTGACTACCCACATCGGTTCTGACCTGTGGCTCTGGCTGACTACTTGCTCCATGTATGATCCAGGCTTGTCTGACTACCTACATTGGTTCTGACCTGTGGCTGTGGTTGACTACTAGCTCTGTGTATGACCCCGGCTTGTCTGACTGCCCACATTGGTTCTGACCTGTGGCTCTGGCTGACTAACTCTCTCTGTGTTGACCCCGGCTTGTCTGACTACCCACATCGGTACTGACCTGTGACTCTGTCTGACTAACTCTCTCTTTGTATAACCTCGGCTTCTCTGATTACCCACATCGGTTCTGACCAGTGGCCCTGGCTACTACTCACTCAGTGTAGTACCCGGTTTGCCAGACCAGTGGCTCTCTCCGTGTAGTCCCCGGTTTGTCTCCTGTGGCTCTGGCTACTACTTGCTCCATGTATTCCAAGTTTGTCTGACCTGTGGCTCTGGCTACCTGCTCGCTTCCTACAATACTGGCGTGCCTGACCTGTAGTCTCGGTGCCTCATGGCTCTGGTCTGCTCTTGCTCCATGTTGCCTCCGATTGCAGACCGAAGTGGTGACTTACACATATTATACCATTCATACTGTTGTCCCACACAAGCCGCTCCCCTAGTCTCGGTTAGTCTCAGTAGTGCAGGCCACAGCACAGTGTGCAGCTCCAGAGGGACCTTGGGTCCTATCAGCCTGTGTCTGGGGTTATATGTGGGCCAATACCACTATTGTTGTATATATTTAATAAAGATGGTTATATTTTATCTTTGTGTCTGTCCTTCTTTGCTTGATTACCATGACAAATATTTGTAAGTAGACATTGCTGACACTTTAAATGAGATGAAGCAATGTGTGGGAGGCCTCTTTATCATTCATTAGGTTAACCCTTTGTATGCCAGAAGAGTATCCCTCTTGCACTCAATGGGTTAGGATTTTCAATTTCTATCAGTTGGAATGTTTAAGGTGAAGTTGTTTTGCCCCAGAATGGTACTAATACACTTTTATATTCAGGCATAGTTAGCACACATCCCAACATTTCAAATGGCCAGAGAGCTACACTTCTGTTTTAAATGGTGTTTCTGGAGGCGGTGGGCAGGGCATTACCCAGCATTTTTAGGTTATTTCTTGACCTACTGGTCTTGATTTAGAGCGAGACCAAAGTATTTTATTTACACAACTAATTTAAAAACACTTATACTGAAGATACTGAACACCTTTATGTGAGTTTTATTGCTGTGGAGCAATGTGATACACTTATATACCCACCACACAGTCTGATCTCCTAAACACAGGGACACCAGGGTGATACACTTCTATACACACCACACAGTCTGATCTCCTAAACACAGGGACACCAGGGTGATACACTTCTATACACATAACACAGTCTGATCTCCTAAACACAGGGACACCAGGGCGATACACTTATATACACACCACACAGTCTGATCTCCTAAATACAGGGACACCAGGGTGATACACTTATACACACACCACACATTCTGATCTCCTAAACACAGGGACATGAGGGTGATACACTTATATACACACAACACAGTCTGATCTCCTAAACACAGGGACACCAGGGTGATACACTTATATACACACAACACAGTCTGATCTCCTAAACACAGGGACACCAGGGTGATACACATATCTACCCACCACACAGTCTGATCTCCTAAACACAGGGACACCAGGGTGATACACTTCTATACACACCACACAGTCTGATCTCTTAAACACAGGGACACCAGGGTGATACACTTATATACACACCACACAGTCTGATCTCCTAAACACAGGGACACCAGGGTGATACACTTATATACCCACCACACAGTCTGATCTCCTAAACACAGGGACACCAGGGTGATACACTTATATACACACCACACAGTCTGATCTCCTAAACACAGGGACACCAGGGTGATACACTTATATGCACACCACACAGTCTGATCTCCTAAACACAGGGACACCAGGGTGATACACTTATATGCACACCACACAGCCTGATCTCCTAAACACAGGGACACCAGGATGATACGCTTCTATACACACCACACAGTCTGATCTCCTAAACACAGGGACACCAGGGTGATACACTTCTATACACACCACACAGTCTGATCACCTAAACACAGGGACACCAGGGTAATACACTTATATACACACCACACAGTCTGATCACCTAAACACAGGGACACCAGGGTGATACACTTTTATAAACACCACACAGTCTGATCTCCTAAACACAGGGACACCAGGATGATACACTTTTATAAACACCACACAGTCTGTTCTCCTAAACAAAGGGACACCAGGGTGGGAAAGAGGGACAGAGGGATTTGGGTCTCAAAGAGGGACACTTGGGAGGAATTAATTACTGGTGGCATCATTGCAGCGGTGGCATTTTAAAGTAAACCTTTTTCTAAGTACTGAAAGTTAAACAAGAGCGTTAATATGTTAACCAATATGTTGCACTGTATGCTGTGTGAAGACAGTCTCCTAACACGTTTCTTCTGTTCCTTACGGTATGTACTAATCAACCCTTCATTCAGAGCTTGCAAACCTCATGCAGTCTCTGCTCTGCGATGTAACCCCTTGTGGTGTGCACTAATCAGCACTTCATTCTGGATTTCCAAACCTCATGCAGTTGCTACTCTGCAATTTAACACCTTGTGGTATGTACTATTCAGACCTTCACTCTGAGCATGCAAACCGTATAGAGTATCCACTCTGCAGTTTAACCCCTTGTGGCATTTACCAATCAGCTCTTCGTAACACCATGTTCTAGTCTCCATATTGTCTGCCTCCCTGATTCCTCTCATACATCTCTCTGTCTTTCTCATCAGATGTTTTAATGGTGTCACAAGTGATTGCACTCAGGCCACTCCCAAATCAAAGTAATTTGTAATCACACAACATGCGCCTCTCTAATTTCTGGGGATACAACTCCCATCACCAACAGCCAGCCAAATATTGCCCCCCATTTAGTTAAAGTAGACCTGTCACCTCAAGGCAGTAGAAATAAACATTTATAGTTTGGTATTACAGAGTGGCACTTTAAGCTAATTATCTGAACAGTATGCTAATTAGTTTTGTGTGAAGCCAGATTTGTTTCTCACTGTGATATAGACAAACCCCCGGTGTGTGAGCTCTGCCTACATTCATTCACACAACATTGTGTGGGCTCTGTCTAGATTCATTCACATCACAGTGTGTGGGCTCTGTCTAGATTCATTCACATCAGTGTGTGGGTTCTGTCTAGATCCAATCATAGTTCAGTGTGTAGTCTCTTCCTATTTCACAGCACAATGTGTGAGCTCTGTCTAGATTCCTTCATAGCAAAGTGTGTGGACTATGCCTAGATTGATTCATATCACAGTGCGTGTGCACTTCCTAGATTCTTTCATATCACAGCATGTGACTTCTGCCTAGATTCATTGATATCACAATGTTTGGGCTTTGCCTAGATTATTTAATATCACAGTGTGTGGTCTCTGCCTAGATTCATTCATAGCACAGGGTGTGAGCACTGCATAGATTCGTTCACTTCACTGTGGGCGAGCTCTGTCTAGATTAATTCATAGAACAGTGCGTGGGTTCTGCCTAGATTCATTCATATCACAGTGTGTGGGTTCTTCCTAGATTCTGTCATATCACAGTATGTAGGATCTGCCTAGATTCATTCATATCACAGTGTGTGGGTTCTGCCTAGATTCATTCATGTCACAGTGCTTGGGCTCTGCTAGATTCTTTCATATGACAGTGTATGGGTTCTGCCTAGGTTCATTCATATCACAGTGTGTGGGTTCTGCCTAGATTCATTCATATCACAGTGTGTGGGCTTTGCCTAGATTCTTTCATATCACAGTGTCTGTGTGCTCTGCCTAGATTTATTGACATCACAGAAGGCAAGATCTGTCTAGATTCATTCATAGCACAGTGTGCGGGTTCTGCCTAGATTCATTCATAGCACAATGTTCAGGCTCCACCTAGAACCATTCTTTGCACAAGGAGTGGTAATACTGGCATGGAACATAAACTAATTAGCATAAATTACCACTCAGTAATAGCAACAACTAAAATTTAATTTCTCAAAAACTATTCACATTACAAGCAAATGGCCAGCACAACATATTGTCAGTTTTGGTTATTTTTAAAAATTAGCTCAACATATGTCCATTTTAAACTGACAACTAGAGCCATCCCTCCACAGAGTTATTAACATGAGAGTGACAGGTTTTTACCCTTGTCCAGTAATACTATACAGAATGAATGGATGTAGACATGTAACGCTCAGGAAGCAATAAACTAAACTGAATTGCATGGGTTGAATTATTAAAGCAAAGCTAAGTTCTAAAACCACTTAATAATAGCGCCCACTTACCACACTATGGCCGTATCCTAATGATCCCTATGAATTTTGCTGCTATTCCTTAATTCAGTAGATAACATCTTTAGTCAGACAACTTCAGTCACATCCTCCAAGCATTGAACCTCCACAGTAAATACAAACGGAATGCTACATCACAGAACAGTACAAACATTGCAATTCCACTACAGTCCAACCACTGCACACCCACAGTACTCCACATGCCTACATCTTCCACTGCCTCAAATCCATATTCACACTCAGCTATGCAATGCCTACATTAACAACATTTACCTCTCTGTCCATTGCTTCCACTCTACAATCAGCCTCCATATACTCACTGCTTAAATGTTCCATTGCCTCAATTATCATTCACATTCCCCTTTCCTTCCTTTTCAGGCAATGTAACAGGAGGTCTTACCTAGGTAGGAGTCCGTCATACAACAGTCAGGTGTATCTATATAATTACTGTGTGTAACAGAAGGACTTACCTAGGTAGGAGTCCACCATACAACAGTCAGGTGTATCTATATAATTACTGTGTGTAACAAAAGCACTTACCTAGGTAGGAGTCCATCATACAACAGTCAGGTGTATCTATACAATTACTGTAACAGAAGGTCTTGCCTAGATAGGAGCCCATAAAACAGCAGTCAGGTGTATCTATAAAATTACTGTGTGCAACAGAAGGACTTTCCTAGGTATGTGTCCATCATACAGCAGTCAGGTATATCTATAGAATTACTATGTGTAACAGAAGGACTTTCCTAGGTAGGAGTCCATGATACAGCAGTCAGGTGTATCTATAGAATTACTGTGTGTAAAAGAAGGACTTACATAGGTAGGAGTCCATCATACAGCAGTCAGATGTATCTATATAATTGCTGTGTGTAACAGAAGCACTTACCTAGGTAGGAGTCCATCATACAGCAGTCAGGTGTATCTATTTAATTGCTGTGTGTAACAGAAGCACTTACCTAGGTAGGTGTCCATCATACGGCAGTCAGGTGTATGTATATAATTACTGTGTGTAACAGAAGCACTTACCTATGTAGGTGTCCATCATACAGCAGTCAGGTGTATCTATATAATTACCATGTGTAACAGAAGGACTTACCTAAGTAGGAGTCCATCATACAGTAATCAGGTGTATCTATATAATTACTGTGTGTAACAGAATTACTTACCGAGGTAGGTGTCCATCATACAGCAGTCAAGTGTATTTATATAATTACTGTGTGTAACAGAAGTACTTACCTAGGTAGGAATCCATCATACTGCAGCCAGGTGTATCTATATAATTACTGTGTGTAACAGAATCACTTATCTAGGTAGGAGTCCATCGTACAGCAGTCAGGTATATCTATATAATTACTGTGTGTAACAGAAGCACTTACCTAGGTAGGAATCCATCATACAGCAGCCAGGTATATCTATATAATTACTGTGTGTAACAGAAGCACTTACCTAGGTAGGAGTCCATCATACAGCAGTCAGGTGTATCTATATAATTACTGTGTGTAACAAAATCACTTACCTAGGTAGGAGTCCATCATACAGCAGTCAGATGTATCTATATAAGTACTGTGTGTAACAGAAGGACTTATCTAGGTAGGAGTCTATCATACAGCAGTCAGGTGTATCTATATAATTACTGTGTGTAACAGAATCACTTACCTAGGTAGGAGTCTATCATACAGCAGTCAGATGTATCTATATAATTACTGTGTGTAACACAAGCACTTACCTAGGTAGGAGTCCATCATACGGCAGTCAGGCATATCTATATAATTACTGTGTGTAACAGAATCACTTACCTAGGTAGGAGTCTATCATACAGCAGTCAGGTGTATCTATATAATTACTGTGTGTAACAGAAGGACTTATCTAGGTAGGAGTCTATCATACAGCAGTCAGGTGTATCTATATAATTACTGTGTGTAACAGAATCACGTAACTAGGTAGGAGTCTATCATACAGCAGTCAGATGTATCTATATAATTACTGTGTGTAACAGAAGCACTTACCTAGGTAGGAGTCTATCATACAGCAGTCAGGTGTAGCTATATAATTACTGTGTGTAACAGAAGCACTTACCTAGCTAGGAGTCCATCATACAGCAGTCAGATGTATCTATATAATTACTGTGTGTAACAGAAGGACTTATCTAGATAGGAGTCCATCATACAGCAGTCAGGTGTATATATATAATTACTGTGTGTAACAGAAGCACTTACCTAGGCAGGAGTCCATCATACAGCAGTCAGATGTATCTATATAATTACTGTGTGTAACAGAAGCACTTACCTAGGTAGGAGTCCATCATACAGCAGTCAGATGTATATATATATTTACTGTGAGTAACAGAAGCACTTACCTAGGCAGGAGTCCATCATACAGCAGTCAGGTGTATCTATATAATTACTGTGTGTAACAGAAGCACTTACCTAGGTAGGAGTCCATCATACAGCAGTCCTGTGTATCTATATAATTACTGTGTGTAACAGAAGTACTTACCTAGGTAGGAGTCCATCATACAGCAGTCAGGTGTATCTATATAATTACTGTGTGTAACAGAAGCACTTACCTAGGTAGGAGTCCATCGTACAGCAGATGCGTTGCAATGCATTGGATACCTCTCAGCAACTAAAATGGCTAAAGAACATTTGGCAAAGTATCTTAGCCTTTTGTAACCACATTTAGAGAAATGTTCAGCTTTATCTTTAAAATGATGCCATCTACCCACCAATAAGTTTTTTTTTTGTTCTTAGAAAAACTTTAACACTGTAAAATCAAATATTGTATAAAAGTAATAAAACTCAAAAAGAAAGAAAAATTTTCTCCAAAATGACTACACGGGACATTACTCCTATAGTTCACCTCTCTGTACATCCCAAATCACCTCTCATTTAGTGAACAACAGGGGTTTAGAAAAAGCTCTTAACTTTCCATCATAAAGTTCCTCACTTCTGCTGCATAAAACCTTCAGACATGAAGGCTCCCAGCATGCAGAGGGGGAATGTACAGCGTTCTATCATTACAGCATCTCTCCTGCATTCAGATAGTGATGCAATGTGACCACTTTCTTTCCAACTAGCTGTGGGGACAGCAGGCTCTGATTAGAGCGAAAGCTTCTGGGAACCTGCCAGCAAGTAATAACAAGTTTTAACCCTTTGAGTGCCAGAGGGGTATGCCACGCATTGCTTTGCAATGCGTGGCATACCCCTCTGCCACTCAAAGGGTTAAGTGAAACGTATTGGGATGCCATGAGAAAAACATACAGTTCAAAATAAAAAGTGTCTGCAAAAAATTGAAAACTTAAATACTGGGTCACCCGTCTTTGCTTTAGAGCCAGATGAGTAAGTTAACCCCTTGAGTGACGAAGAGGTCTGTACCCCATTGACAATCAATCCAATCATCCAATGGGTAAAGTAGTATTTGAGCTGTTTGTAAAGGACAGACCAGATTTAGATGAGAAATTATAAGAAATTAACCCACTGAGTGACAGAGATATATCCAATGCATTGCAATGCAATGCGTTAGCTACCTATGTGGTGCCCAAAGGGTTAAATGGGTGTATCAGAGTGGCAGTCATCATAAGTGCAGGAGACATGCAGATGGGATAATATGATTGAGAAAGTATTGAAATAAAGAGAAAAAAACACAAGAAGGAGAGACAGCGCACCAGGGCCTAGATGCACTAAAAGTTAAAGAGGGTTACGAATGTCGATGTACTGTCAGAGCGGGGTCGTAGGCACATTCACAGTATGCATCAAGGTCTCTACGACGTCACATTGACATGAATCCGACAAAAAATGTCAACATCGATACCAATCCGACATTCCTTCGACTGGTTTATGAATTTTTACTGTTCGCATCGACAATTGCTTATTTCCATATGGAAATAAAGCATAATGAGACACATTCGTATGCAAGGGGGGTGTTTATATGTTAATGTGACACTTTGACTTATGCACTAAGTGTCGATGTGCAGCTCTATCAGGGGATGGCCTAGATGCACTAAAGGTAGAAGAGGGCTACGAATGTTGATGTTCTGTCGGAGCAGTGTTGTAGGCACCTCCGCAGTATTCACAAAGTGTCTCCGACATCACTTCACCAGAACTCCAACAAAAAATACCCACATTGAGATCAATCCGACATGTCTTCACCATGTCTACGAATTTGTATTCTTTGAATCGACAATTGCTCATTTACATATGGAAATGAAGCATAATGAGATACATTAGTGTGCAAGGGGGTGTGGTGATATTATATTGTGACAATTCGACTCATTCGGTAAACAGCCTCTGCTGTCGAAGTTCACAGTCTCCACTTCACCTAACTCAGGCTGTCCTAGCTGGGATCTCCCCTGTACTTTCCTATGGAGTAACAGCAGGGAGATCTACGGCAGTCTGAACAGCATTCTCTGTGCTTTTCCCTACCCAGCCAGTAGGGGAATACAGAGAAGGCTTTCAGCACCATGGACAGCATTGAATGCCATAGGGATGTGCATTGCTCATCCCTGTGGCATTCAAATGGTAACAATAAACAGAAATAGTACACCAAGCACTACACAATGTCCCCCCCTTAGTATGTCAACATATATTGCATATATTTGACATACTAACTCTATCCGACATTCACCTCAGGGGCTGCCATGTAGTTGACAAATCTGTCTTTTATTCAACACTTAACCCTTTGCGTATCAGAGAGGTAGGAAGGCATTGCTTAGCATGTGTTTCCTACCACGCTGGTACCCAAAGGGTTAATACAGGCAAGGTATGCAGTCTATATATATATATATGTATATATATATATATGTATGTATATGTGTGTGTGTGTTAACAATTTATGTTTTATTAAAAAATGTGTTTAACTTTAATAATATAAACAATAGACCTCAAGGGGGGTATCATGACCCCCATGACACCCCCTAACATGAGGCCGACAAATGCCCGTTAATTACATTAAGCGCATATCAGCTATGTGAAACATAGCTTATTTGCGCTTTTATGGTTAGATGATCCATGTGGCGACTCCAAAGGCATTTACTGCCTTCTGCAGCATCAAGCTCTAAATGACTGAATGAACCCGGTCACTTGGTTCATTCAAGGTAACCAGAGAGCTGCGCTCCCATCATTGAATCAGTCACCTGGGTCAAACCGGGTGACTGAGTCAATGATCAGAGAGCAGGGCTGCTTTCTAAGAATGAACCCGGTGACAGGGTTCATTCATTGAAGGGAGAGCTTAGATTAGATGTAAAAGCCACATCTACTTTAAGCGCTCCCTTCAATGAATGAACCCTGTCACCAGGTTCATTCTTAGAAAGCAGACCTCGCTCTGATCATTGAATCAGTAACCGGGTTTGACCCCAATGACTAATTCAATGATTACAGCGCAACGATCCTCTTACCTTGAATGAACCCAGTGAACGGGTTCATTCAGTCATTGAGAGCTTGATGCAGCGGGCGGCTGTAAAGCTACCAGCATCAAGAAGGCAGTAAATGCCTTTAGGGCCGCCCCATGGATTATCTATCCTTTTGGATAGATTATCCATGGTAGGAGGGCTACCAGAAGGGGTCTTGGTGCGCCCTTTTGATGTCTGATCTTTTACTGTAACCATAAAAGCGCATATAAGCTATGTTTCATATAGCTTATATGTGCTTAATGTAATTAACGGGCATTTGTCTGCCTCATGTTAGGGGGGTGTCATGAGAGGTCATGATACCCCCTTGAGGTCTAATGTTTATATTATTAAAGTCAAACACATTTTTAAATAAAACATAAATTGTTGACACACATACACACACATATATACAGGCAAGGTGTATAGTCCATACCTTGCCTATTAACCCTTTGAGTACCAGAGGGATAGGAAACACATTCCTAAGCAATGTCTTCCTACCTCTCTGGTACTCAAAGGATTAAGCATTGAATAAAAGACAGATTTATCGACTACATGGCAGTCCCTGAGGAGAATGTCGAATGGCATTAACATGTAGAATATATGCAATATATGTCGACATACTAAGGGGGGGTGTCAAAGGGGAGAACGGGGAGATTGTGTAGTGCTTGGTGTACAATTTCTGTTTATTGTAACCCTTTGAATGCCACAGGGGTGAGCAATGCACATCCCTATGGTATTCAGTGCTGTCCATGGTGCTGAAAGCCTTCTCTGTATTTCACTACTGGCTGGGTAGGGAAGCACAGAGAATACTGTTCAGATTTGTCGAAGTGTTGGTGATGTGTGAGGGGAGGAGATCCCTTCCACACCGACAGCACTTAGAAAATCCTGTATGCTAATAGGGACCTTCTCCAACCCTCCCCTTCCATCTGACAATTTTTGTGAATATGTCGATGTGTGTGCAGATCGAATTGTCAGTGTGATTCGAACACATTGACAATATCATATCAATACCACATCTAAATTTAGTGCATCTAGGCCTAATAATCGTTAGTTTTACTTTAAAGAACCCCTGACACCTCTCTCTGAGGGCTCAAAGAGAAGACATTCCCTGGTATGGGAGTCCTCAAAATTCCAGAATGTGTGTTAAGGATGCTTTAAACAAATAATATTGTGAACCACTGATCTAAATGATCTGTGCACAGGTCAGTCATGCATATTCAATGAAGTCATATTATCTAAAGGTTGATAACAGATCATCACACCATTCACTAGTCTGAATACCTGAATACCTATGTAAGGAAGTTTAGATATGTGATGTTTAGACTAGAGGAGCATGAACAATCAAGTATCCTTTCACTGGCATACTTTTATACTGAAATATATTGTGTAAAATGATTTACACCTGATTTTGAGCCTAAGGTCTCCACGTATAAAATTTTGGGACAAATCAACTGCACCATATGAAACAAAGAACACCCCATCCCCAATTAAATTAAGCTTTTAGCTCCTTGAATACCAGAGCAATGCATTGGATACCTTTCTGGCATTGAAGGAGTTAAAAACACCATTTAATTGGCTGAGTTGCTTCTACCCCCTAAACATAGGAACCCGTCTGTGTCTCATCATCCCATTGTCGCTCACGTTAGTGCCATCTGGTCCACAGACGTGAAATCGAGGACACTCGCGTCTACCCCCTCTCTCGCATCCCCAGTATTCTATAAAAGATCTACACCTAGTTCCTTGCTATCATCTGAATTTCCTGACTGGGTGGCTACCTCTAATCTGAGAATTGCTGACTTCATCTCTGATGGTCAGATACACTGTTTCGAAGACCTGAAAAGCTCATACTCTCTTCGTGCAGCAGAATTGTGGAGATTCTTTCGCATTAAACACTTTCTTGAACAGCCAACCATCAAGTTAGCCTGGACTACTGGTCCAACCAAATTTGAACAGCTTCTACTGGCTCCCAAATCTCCATCTCGAAAGCTAAGTGTGGTTTATGCTATTCTGTCTTCTCCTCTTTTCAATTCGAAACCTACCCACGCTACCTCTTGGGAAAGGGAATTGGGAAGACAGCTCTTTATATCCTGAGTGTTCTCATCAGCCAGCGAGAGTATTCCCCTTTCAGCGGCAACTTTCAAAGGTTCAAAACTGGATAGGGTTCTAAATGCCGATCTCTCACCTTTGAAAGTTGCCGCTGAAAGGGGAATACTCTCGCTGGCTGATGAGAACACGCAGGATATAAAGATCTTAAACGTAAGTGGAGATATCGGCTTAAGAAAATATTATTAAACTGTATTATTGATGGAGCAATCTCTGTATATCTCTTTCATATATATTACGACGGAGAAAGACACCTGTGAGAGACGGAGGAATAGAAAACAACTAGAATATTTTAACGTGGAAATCTGAAGGATCAAAGAAACTGTAATGTAGACAAATAGTTTGTGAGAATGTATATGGTAAATATTCTATATATTCCATTGTTATAATAGAGTAGATTGTGGATTCGCTAGGATTTATTTCAGTAACCATATTGTTTATGTCTGTGAGAGTTGGACTTTATCATAGCTGAATCCATTATAATCTATAAGTAATATTTTAGTGGTGTTTTTTCCATATATAACACACATTGGAATTATTGCGCTTTAGTCTTTTGTTGAACTAGTCCATTTTATATGTTTATACTGTTGTATATGCTTATTCTTCAATAAAATATAAAAAAAAATAAAATAAAATAAAAAAATAAATAAATAAATGTATGGCTTTTACAAAATATTAAATGCTCACTTCCATTTTGCATAAAATACAGAAAATGCCCTGTTCCGAAAATGTTTCAGTTAAATGTTTTGTTCTGAACATATGTAGTATGTTTTATAGTCAGTAAAGTGAGTTGGTCATAAAAAAAACAAAAAAAAAACACCATTTAAAACAATTGCCGCAGGTTGCTTTTATATGTAAGTAGTTATGAAGTTTACACGTGAATGGTAGTACAGTGATAGCCGTGTATAAATCTGCTCCATAGATGATCAGCTGTGGTGTACAATACAACTAGACTGGCTTCCACAGATGCAGATCTGCTGAAGGTCAGGTATGAAGGTGAAAATTATCTTCAAACAGGGCTTTTCTGTCTTATAAACTTTGCCATACACAAGAACTGGCTAACTGAGTAGTTTAAAAGTACACCTATTCTAGACCACATAAGTCACTTCATCAACCATAGCTGATTTGCGTGCTCTTGAAAACATGTGCTCTAAAACTACTTGATTAGGCAGTAAAAATAACACATTTCTTTTACTTTAGCACATTTTTGAGTCGAAAAAAAAGCCCCTTTTAAATTATAATTTTCGCCTTAATAGTTCTACACGGCAGGTCTGCTTCTGTGGGAATGACCAATATAGTCCTATTCTGCACCAATTCTGATCAACTAGAATGAGGTTCAGGTCAGTCCACAAAGCATGCCAGGTAATTTTAAAGGTACACTTATGTCCCATAACAATGTTTTGTTGTTTTGTAGATTTAAAAAAAAAATATATATATATATATATATGTGGCGCAAATCCCATCTCTCAAACCAACACAGTTTGATAGATATTCAGCGCTAAAGTTCCCCCCTCCCTCCCCTTCTCCTGACGTCAGCGCTCTACTGACAGCAGGACATCCCGATCCTGGGACCAGTCAGCGGCTCTGCAGCGGAGCCGAAATAGCAATATTTGAAAAGAATTACTTAAATGTAACGGTCTACAAAGTGTGCCTGGTTTGCAAGCACACTTCGTAGACCAATCCAATTAAGTAGTTCTTCTTATATATCTCTATTTTGGCTCTGTTGAAGAGCTGCCTCATGTTGGCCGACACGGTTCTCCTGTTGTCAGCTTTACAGCTGGCATCAGGAGAGGGGAACTTTAGATTTAATATCTCTCAAGCTGTAAAGGTGTGAGAGATGGGATTTGCTTCACATCATTTATTTTTTTTTATTTTATGTTTTTATGAGACATTACTGTTCCTTTAAAACTGAACAGGGGGACTTTGAATAAAGAAGCTGTGTAGTAAGGCACCCATGCCTGTACATTGCTTCGTCTTTGGGAAGGGCAGTGCTAAAACTGAAATCTGTGGCTTTAGTCATGAGTGTCTATTCAATAACACAATTCTATAAAAGATCTGCGCAAACAATGTGTTGCTCTTAATTTATGAATGTTAGCATCAGTAATATAAAAAAAAAGAAAAACCGACCTATATTCAGGCAATGGACGTATATATAGGAATAGATGCAGGGGGTAGTTGCTATACCTGAACCACCTAAACAAGTACTTGCAATGTGGCTTCATCTTGCGTCTACAGTCAACTATCACTTATGCAAATGTAGCAAAGCAATTTGCTCCTGCCTACTCAAGTCCCGAAAAGGAAAAAACTAAAATTGGAGAGTGTGAGAGATGCGGTGAAAAGTTATATAAAATTGCTGTTTGATTATGCCAAGAACTAAATTTAAAATAAAATATTTTTTAGTAGAAAGCAAGAAGCTAGCGCCAGAGTATAAAATCTTTAAAAGATGGCTCTTGATATAGATATAATTTTTATTGAGTGACAAGAGAACGATAAAGATGCATATTTCAGTACCCCAAATAACATTTGGCTAATTCTACAAAAGTGCAGATAACATAATTCTGATATACATATGAATGTATATATAGGTATATATATTTAACCCTTTGAGTGTCAGAGAGCTACCCAACACATTGCAACTCACCCAAGTTTTGTTTATTATGTAGCCTTCTCCATTGTATCTCTTTTGATATTCTTTGCTTTTGCATTCTATTTTCACTTTAACCCGCTGAGTGCCAGGGAGGTGCATTACAATGCAATGTGTTGAGTACCTATCTGGCACTCAAAGGTTAAAAATATGAGGTATGACTATACCAAAGCTCTGTGAATAACTGTTTCACTACACTGCTAAGTTCTTTTGCAGGTATTCTGGACAGTACTGAAGTTTGAATTTATATGGTTTTAATTATTGATATCAATGTAAGTCTTAAAGGGATAGTATTGTTATTTTTTAAGAAACATTAATAGTGCAGCCATTAAAAAATAAAACTAAATGCACCCAGTCCCATTTCTCAAACCTTTATGGTTTGAAAGATATTCGGGACCAAAGTTTCCCTTCCCTCCCTTTTCCCTGACGTCAGTGCTCTAGCTGACTGCAGGGGAATCTGGTCCCTGGACAAGTGGAGGCTCTTCAGTAGAGCCAAGATCGCATTATTGAAACAGAGATCCTTCACTGGAACGGTCTACAAAGTGTGCTTGCAAACCAAGTACACTTTGTAGACCTTTCCAGTGAAGGATTTCTGTATCAATAACGCAATCTCAGCTCTGCTGAAGAGCCTCTGACAGTCCTAGGACCGGATTCCCCTGCACTCAGCTTCAGCGCTGACGTCAAGGAAAGGGGAGGGAGTTGGAACTTTGGTCCTGAATATCTTTCAAGCCATAAAGGTTTGAGAGATGGGACTGGGCGCGTTTAGTTTTATTTTTTAATGGCTACACGATTAATGTTTATTAAAAAACAACAATACTATCCCTTTAATGTGTTGAATGTGTTAATGCAGCCTTCTGGTGGAAACATGAACTCACATGTTTGAGGTGATTGGACCAGGGGAAGTGTATTTAACAAGCAGACCATGAACGACTTTCATAACTGCTGATAAGCAGCACAAATGATGTGAGATGGGAGCGGAGTGGGTACAGACTTGGTATTGTCATTTGCCTTGAGACTAAAATAAACCAGTGTTTTGCTTTTAGAGAACAGTCTGTGTCTTCCATACATCAAGGTTAGTGCATGTGCATTTCTACTAATGCTTTGCTTGTATTTGCCTCTAGGGATGGGAAAAATGTCAATAATTAATGTTGAGCGAGCGTGCTCGGCCGATGCTCGGATCGGCTCGAGCATCGCTCTGCTCGGCACATGGCGGTACTCGTACGAGTACCGCCATGTGCTCGCCCGACATGTTCGGGTTGCGGGGATCTGTGCCGGAAGAGGCACAGATCCGAAGACGCTCCGCTGGACCACCAGGGAATGGAGGTACAGGGGCATTGCGGAGATGAAGGGGGCATAGCGGAGATGAAGGGGGACATTGTGGAAGAGGGGCATAGACTCTATGCCCCTCTTCCACAATGTCCCCCTTCATCTCCGCTATGCCCGTCTGTCACAATGTGCCCCTTCATCTCCGCTATGCCCCTCTTCCACAATGTCCCCCTTCATCTCCTCTATGCCATAGAGGAGATGAAGGGGGACATTGTGGAAGAGGGGCATAGCGGAGATGAAGGGGGACATTGTGGAAGAGGGGCATAGAGTCTATGCCCCTCTTCCACAATGTCCCCCTTCATCTCCACTATGCCCCTCTTCCACAATGTCCCCCTTCATCTCCTCTATGGCATAGAGGAGATGAAGGGGGACATTGTGGAAGAGGGGCATAGCGGAGATGAAGGGGGACATTGACCAGGCACCCTCCGCTCATCAGAGCAGGGGGTGCCTGGTTTGATGCTCGAGTGCTCCCATTCATTTGAATGGGGCTCGGGTGCTCGGCCGAGCACTCGAGCAGCAGGGGGTGCTCGGTCAGAGCACCCGAGCACCCGAGCATCGCGGTGCTCGCTCAACACTATCAATAATGTTTCCTCTGGAATTTCTACACAAAATTAGCAATTTCCCACATCTCCCGTGAAATTTTCCACCCATAAAAAATGCATTAAATGTCCACCTGTTTGTCAGTGCCAATAAATTTCACACTTTTCCCATTTCCCACTTTTTGCCTATGTTTTCTATGGCTGCAATATTTCCTGCCCCAGTGCTACTGCCGCTGAGGGCTGCAGTGGCGAAATCAACAGCTGAAAGTAAAAGTTGAGAGCAGACAGAGTCCTACAGCAACAAATGCCTTGAAAAAATGATCAGGCTGAGTCATTAGTCCATGACAATAACCACCAGCTTGTACAAATCTAAAAATAACTACGGCTTGGGATATTCCTGCAGGCCACAACACGTGACATCAGTTCTTTAATTCCTTAAGAAGTTCCTGCAGGGACACCGGTGACGGTCCTGATGCGTCACCGGTGTCCTTGACTAAATGACTAAATTACTGGTGATGGTCCTGGCATGTCACATATTTTGTGCTCACAGCACACCGGGACACAGGTGACAGTCCTGATGCGTCACCAGTGTCCTTGACTAAATGACTAAATTACTGGTGAAGGTCCTGGCATGTCACTTATTTTGTGCTCACAGCGCTCCTGCGGGAACTCTATAAGCACTAGCTGTGTCTGAAGTTGACAACTCCAAGAACGGAGCAGTCACTATCAGACCCTTGTCCCTCATGCTGAATACTGAACGTTGTCTACGTGGTTACTAAGGGAAATCCAACCCAAGTATCACTGGTTCTTAAGGGGGGTTAAAGCCTCTGTTTTCAACATAAGAAAAGGGCAACAGCCAATACTTTTGCAAGTTTACTATTCCACAGGTGTACTTTTGGATTATTTTTGTGCAGGTTTTGACTTCATTCTACGAACGGATCACAGTACATGCTTTATTAATAGCGTTGGAGGTGGAGGATCTTTTTTTCACTTTCACAAACAGCCTCCTCAAGAGGAGAATGATCCTCATCGTCTATTGCACACACTGCAACAACAATAGCGACAGTCAGTTTTTGGACTGCCACTTTACTAACATGTCACTGCACTGCTCCTACTTCTTTTCCCCCTACCCCTAGTCCATTTTCAAGACATTATTAAAGGGATAGTAATACTTCGTTTTAACTTTATTTTATTTTGTAGGCATTAAAAAAACATGAAGAATGATATAAGTCTTATCTCTGAAAACTTTATGGTTTACGAGATATTCACAAACAAAGTATCCCTTCCCTGTTCAACCAGATCAGAAGGGAGGTGCCCAGGTAGACTGCAGAGAGGGACAATCTTCAATTAAGATAATGGAAAAAGCTGAAAAACTTGTCAAGGAGGGGAAGGGCTTTCATTGTTTTCATACAAAGAAAATTGTCCCCTTCTGTTATCTGTACTGTCATACAACCAGACTCACATCTGAGAAGAGATGGCTTACACTAGGTAAAAGGGGCAGGAGGGGAAACTTTGCTTGTGAATATCTCATAAACCATAAAGGTTTGAGAGATAAGACTTATATCATTCTTCATGTTTTTTTAATGCCTACAAAATAAAATAAAGTTAAAACGAAGTACTACTATCCCTTTAAAGTGTTGTGGTTTTAACAGTATATAACAGTTTTAACAGTATATAACAGAACTGTGTGTGTTTCATATAAGTCTCGGTCTCTGCTATCTGTCATGGTCAGCCTGTGTGACAGTTCACATCAGTGTCCCTGTTTTTTTTTTAATTAAGTGTTCCTATCTGTCACTGTCTACAAAAATAATAAATAAATGACACCTTCTCTCCAAGTGCAACTGCTTCTTCCCCTGTTTGCCTGTAGCTAGTGTCAAGCTGATTTCAGCAGCAGCTTCCTCTCCGCAGGTCACTGTAGCCATAATTGTTTACAGTACAGGTTGTGGACAGACCCAATAATATGCTGGTTCCTCTTCTTCTGGATATCGCAGGAGACAACTGTACTTTCTCTCTCTCTCTTGGTTGTCTATCTGTAAAGTATGTCTGTTAGTCACAGACACCCAGCTCAGGAAGGAATTTGGATCACCTCCCTGTCCCTTTTCAGTCAAACAAGACTTTGGGGTAAATCTCCTTTCTCCATTCTCATTCACCTACACTCCCCTAACGCACAGATTAAATTGTCTGCCCAGCAGTTTCCCTAATCTAAACTCCAGCTCTAAGTGACTTGCCTGTCTTCTCCAACTCCAGTATTGTGCTGCTTTCTCTCTCTCTAACAAACACAGAATGATGTGCCGAGAACTCATCGTCGTCTTCTTGCTTATAGATTTTATCCATCAGCGGTGATTTTTGGATACCGAGGCTTGAGCCTCACTACTCCATCTTCTCGGGTTGGGTTTTAAGTCGCAGGTTTGGATTCTTCTTGGTCTGTGTTGACTTGTCACAGTTGGGTTGGTTTCACAGGGTCTTCGCTGTGATGGGGAACCTGACACCCCTTTTATACTATCCCAGCAGGAAAAGAAGAGAAAATTTCCATATGGGGGGTAAATTAATTCTTACTATTGATTCAATGCAAAGAGAAATGTCCTGTTTGGTGGGAAGAGCCATTTTCACCTGTTTGTGGCAAAAACAGTTTACCCATCCCTATCTGCTGCTTACCGGATTTCCCAATAGGAAGTGGGTAACTGCCTAGAGCTCCAGATTTTGAGGACTGCAGAGCACTCTCAATTTCCCTACAACAGTTTTATGGCCCTTAACAAGTTATTATTTAACCCCTTGGATGCTAGAGAGATTGTCAACACACTGCAAAGCAATGACCTGAAGATCTCTGTAACAACCAAGGGGTTAAATCTTGTTTTTAGCCTTTGCTTGTTGTAGGCCAAGGATATATTCTGTGCCAGGAAACAGTGGATAGTACAAAAGGTTGGGTCAGTAAATAGTAAGGGTGTGGCCATGGGAGGAGCTAAGGGCACCTGCAGTGTCTTGCCTAGGGGTACCTGGTATGTAAATCTGGCCCTGTTGCCACTGCTTCTACACACAGAAGCAGCACCTACCCACTGAGAAGAATATAGGAGATGGGACCAGGAGTGTTGTAATCCCTTTGTTTTACTTTCTCATTACTATTTGCTATCACAAGAAAATTTATGTAAACCCCCAGAGGTAGGTCACAGTGTGCCTAGGGTGACCACATGTCCTGGATTGCCCGGGACAGTGGAGAACTGCCCATTGCCTTCTGTGACAAAAAAGCGATGTCTCTGCTAGGCTACAACAAAATGGCTCCCAGACAGAGCTCTACAAACTAGAGAGTGAACTGAGGTTTGATGTGGACATCAGTAGAGAGCTGCAGTGTAAATTTGTTGTAGTGTAATTCTAGTTCAAGGCTTTGAGTTTGATGTACATTTTCTTGTAGCCCACAACAGGCACCACTTTCTGTCACAGCAGTCAATGGGCAGTTCTCCATCTGTTTAGATCTCTGTGGTAAGCTCCTCTCTCTGCAGTGTCCCTGGATGGCAGAAATGAAATGTGGTCACCCTAAGTGTGCCGCCTACTGGTTAGAACAAAGACCTGCAATTCTTCAGGAAATAAATTGCACCATAGGGGACAAATAAACATTTTCAAAATTACTGTATACTGAAAGTTGTAACTATTCCAATATATTTAAATGAGCAGTAAACCTTTTACAAAAAATAGGTTATTTTCTGGCTGAGCAGAACATGTATACTTCCAATACCGTAGGAGTTGAAACTGTCACTATGAGATGTTATTATCATCACATTCTGTGGAGGAAAGTAACATAGTAGATAAGGCTGAAAAAAGACATGCATCCATCAAGTCCAGCCCATGCCAAAAACACCCCTGTTGATCCAGAGGAAGGCAAAAAAAAAAGGCCCTTTGGAGCCATTTCCAATCTAGTCCCAAGTGTGTGTGGGGGGGAATTATTCCTTCCTGACTTCAATTGGTAGTCAAATAGTTCCCCGGATCAATATCCTATTTGCTTTGAAGCCATGTGTCATAATTCACAATATTGTTCTGTGCTAGATAGGTATCCATTGCTTTTTTGAACACAGTCGCATTATCTGCAAGCACAACATCCAAAGGCAAATAATTCCATAGCCTTACCACCCTTACTGTAAAGAATCCCTGCCTTTGTTTTTGTCGAAAGCGCCTTTCCTCTAGTCTTAATGGATGACCTCTTGTTCTTAGTCAGAGATTCACCGCTACCACAGACTGCAACTGAATAACTGTTGGAACACTAAATGAACTGAAGATGAATGTTTTGGACACCAGATAACACTATTCATGTAAAAAAACAGCAGTTTTAATGGTAATAACTTTGGAAAGGCATATTTCCAAGCAGTGGGTTTTACCCTTACAATATATGTCTTCAATATATATCTTTTTCATAAAAAGTAGTTTACTGGTTCTTTAAAATTAAACTTCCATCAGCAGAAGTTTAGGCGGTAAATAATGTTGATTAAAAATATGCAAACCCTATAAGGGTGACAGGGTCGATTAAACTAGGATTCTCTTTGTATCGTTCAATCAGCATGAAAGCCCACGGGAGGAGCTCACTTTGAAATGAGCTGGAAGGTGTGATGTCAATATTGTCATTCACATAATCTCCTAGGCAGACAGGAGTCGTGTAATGATGGCTAAACCTAGCAGCTTTCCTACCAACCTCCCATAACAGATAACAAGTGACAGATTTCTGTCACATTATAAATGCATGAACTGATTAGGGGATTGATTTAATTGGATTGGCGAGCAAAGCATATGATTAGATTAGAAATACAGGGTGTTATGGTATGTTGGATTTAGATACTGAACAAAGTCAGAGTACTTTTGTTTCACCTTTCTCTTGTTCAACCTTTTGAGTGCCAGGCAGATATCCAATGCATATTTTCCTGTTCCTGGCACAGAAAATCCCCTTGGCCTATAACAAGTATGGATAAAAAAAGGCGTTAACCCCTTAGTTGCTAGAGAAATCTCCAACACATTACTTTTCAATGTGCTGGAGTTCTCTGTAGTATCCATAGAGGTGAAAGGAGCACTGAACTTCTTTATGAAAAAATATATAATGTAGGGCTTTTCCTGTTAAATAAAATAAGAGTACTCCAAATGCTGAGAGATGCATATTTTCAGCGCTATTACAGTTTTAACCTGTGTTTTTTTACATTAGCAATGCCCTCTATTGGTCAAATTCCAATCAGATTTTCTGTTACATTCTAATGGAGAGGAAAGTCAGTGCCATACAATTCTCCACAGAATGTGATAGAATCTGCTGAGTCACTTCCTGTCAGGTAAAACTTACAGGAAGTAAACACAGTAAATTCACTTCCTGATTATTTGAATAAAACAACTGACAGCAGTGGGAGTACCCTTGTTTTACTCAGCAGAAAAAGCTCTATAACATAAATGTTTTCATTAAAAAACTTCTCCTTTAAATAATAGCATTTAAAAGGGTATATAAACTGCTGCAGGGACAATGAGATTACACTGACCACACCCACAATTCAGAATATGGGAGTGGCCAACACAGCTGAGGTGCCCATCAAAATTTTCGACCTCTAGACAGCTGCCTACTCTGCCTATTGGGAAATCTGTCCTGGGGCTCAGAATGTATTATACAAAATTGCCTTCTGGACATAAGTTGGTACTGTTGCTAATAATTTGATTAATAAGACAAAATAAGCATTTGAGCTGTAATATTTTTTTATGACAAACCACTCTGCGGTGAGAGTACCTGTGTCTTACTCATAAAAAATAAAATGAATTGGTCCTTAACCCTTTGAGAGCCAGAGAGGTATCAAACATATTGCCTAGCCTCACGGGGTTATATATATGTCACAGATGGGGCTTCTAGAGTCATTTCTCCCTCTTCCAAAATGCCCGCCCTCCACTCTGCTGGAGAGCCATATAATAGCCTCTTTCTTAAAGGAACAGTAAGGCTGATGTACAATTCTGGGGCAAAATACCAGTACCACACACAACAAATAAAAATTACTGAGGAAAAAAAAATCACCCAGTCCCCTTTGATGTAAATATGCATTTTAACCCTTTGAGTGGCAGAGAGGTAATTGCACTGAAGTTGTCCACTCTGTTAGTCTCTCATGTACTTGTATGTACACAATTTCATTTTTTATGGATATAATAAAGGATTATTGCTATTAACGCATGAATTCCAACTTGTTTATTCAAGCCTTGTCTATCTTGGTGTTTAGCTATAACCCCTCCCACTTTCCAGTCCATTCATCCCACTTCCTCCCCATGTCGCCAGCTTTCCCTCCAATTTCATGGCAACCTCCGCCTTTCAACCACCTGTCCGAGTCCACCTGCTTAAGCCCACCCACAATATGATATGAAACGCAGTGTTTCCCTGTGGATGTGGGATAAACAGATTCTCAGGAATGACATTGTGTACTAACAAGACGCAGAGGAAACTGATGTAATGACTCTTTTTCTGCGTGTGCCTTTAGAAGCAGCTCTCTGGATTTGCTTGCATTCATATGTAAAGCATTCTAAAGCATTCACCCACTAGTTAGAAAACCTTGAAATACAGGCACAGGGGCAGCTCTAGGTTTTTGGGACCCTAAGCAAAAAATACACAACCGTCCCCCCTTACACAATGGTATCATATTGAAATGTCACCCTCTATTTGGCAACTATCAAAAGGGCGAGATCATAATGTCATCTGCATCAAAAGGGCGAGATCAGAATGTCGCCCATATCAAAATGACAACTTTCTGATGTTGCCCGCTTTAGGATCGCTCTGCACAGCTATGGAGAACTTTGGAGAAGTTTCAGTACTAAACCCCTGTGGCATGCTCAAATCTGGAGAACTTTATTTTAAACTAAAATAATATTATTTGCCCTATACCCCCCATTATATGGCAACATTTTAATAGTAAACCATGCATACCCTCCAATGCTCTGATGATATCATGCTCAGTCACCAGGGCTTGTGAGAGGAAGAAGGCATCTTAAGGCAAAGCATGGAGAAGTGGCTCGGACACCGCTTTCTCCACAGATGGAGGGTATGCATGGTTTACCACTGAATTGTCGCCATTTAATGGGGAGTGGGTATAGGGCAACTTATATTACTTTACTTTAAAATAAAGTTCTCCAGATTTGCAAGTGTCGCTGTGGTTCAGTATTGAAAGTTATCCAAAGTTCTACATGGACTTGCAGGGAGACCCTTAAGTGTGCAGCATCAGAATGTCTCCCTTTTGATGCAGGTGACATAATGATCTCGCCCTTTTGATGACTGCCAAATAGAGGGCGACATTTCAATATTAAACCTTTCACAACGGGGCCCTAAGCAGCCGCTTATCCTGCTTATATTGTAGTGCCACAACGCTACAGGAGCAGGAGTAATAAGCCGGTGATCAATCACATAAAATGAGATATACCAGTGGATTTGTACTTTCTTCCATTGTATATTCTCCCTTTTTTCTGTACCAATATATATAATTAGGATCTGCCTAGCGAATAAAGAGGGATTTATGAATCCACATTATGGTTACCAGACCAGCCCTTGTCAGGACCTGCAGCATATATTTAAAAAGAACAGTTTTCTGCTGAATTTCTCATACATTTTAGCAACATCTTTAAGATGTTATCTCATGCAAGGACAGCTGTGATGGAATATGAAAGATAATTTTGCTAATGGAAGATAAATCATAAGTGCAGATAAGTACCCCTGAAATCACTCATGATTATTTAAATGGTTTTTCATAAATGGCATATTACAACTCTTGTAATCTATAAATTATAATTAAATATGATATGCCTTAATAACCTGTGATGGGTGCTATGCTTGAGTTTTCAATAATTGTGGTTGTTGATTGCTAGGCTACAGAATAGAGTACATGATAAGTTCTAAAATTAGACGAGGAAGTAAGAATTATGCTAGGTCTGTTCTAGCCCATGAATTCTTGCTAGCTTGGCACAATATGACTTAGGTGCTCCCGCTACCCCTGTACCCCAGCACCAATAACAGCAAAAGTTTTATGCTCACTTGGCATGCCAGGGAACTCTCTGGATCTGACCTAGAGACTCTTTTTTATTCTTAAACTTTTGAATGTCAAAGGAGTACGCAAAGCATTGCATACCCCTCTGACACTCAAAGGGTTAACAGATGAAGCGAGCAGTGAGGCTCACGAAGACACGTTGGGTGTTTGTTGCACTCCACCGAGTCCCATCCCACACCCCTTGCAGTTTCCTTGACCAGCTCAATTGAGCGTCTCTCCGGTTCACTGCCTGAACCTTGTGTTGAGCTGGAACGCTGACACGTCCATTGTTCTGGAGACTGTAAGAACTATCAGCATTGTTACACGGTGACTGTGTCTAAATCATCCCCAGTAGAAGGAAGGAACATCTGGATACAGCTCATCTACAGATTACAAGGATGCGGATTTCGTGGCTAAGAGGAGGTTGGGACCCTGATACGCTTCACCCCAAGATGGGAAACATGTGAGTGCATTACTGTATATGCTTTTTATATGATTGTGTTAAATAAATACTACACTAAGATCTGCACCGCTTCTTGTCCGCCTTGTGCACTCTCTTTTTCTCCTTTGCTAGTTTCAAAGGGTTAATTACCTGGTCTTTGGGGACAGAGGCTGATTCTCAGGTTTCGGTGCATTCCCTTCTAACCCCATCCACTTCACTGCCAGTTCAGTCCCTCTCTACCCTGTTCTTAGAACTCAATCCAATTTAAGGTCAAACCTCTCCTCCAATCCCACGTACTGCAATCAAGCCACAACCTATTCATTACACAAATAATGTAATTTGGACACTCTTCCTCCAAGATGTTAGTGGACCTCCAGAAGCTTGGAACAAAAACATTCCCAAATATGCCAATTTGAAGTCCCAATGGATGACAGTGGTACACTGGTGATGATAGCGAACTTAACCCAATGGATGCAACAAAATATATCACTAATGCATTGCTTCTCAATGTGTTGGAATTGTCTGTAGCATCCAAGCAGGAGATCAAATAGCTGATTGGATCCTGTTTTAGACAGTTCCTTTTATGCTGTACTTCAGCTCCCCAGGCAAATGCCTATGTTGCCTATATAGTCAGGCCAGCTCTGAATTCTAGGCTGCATTTAATAAACTCTAGAGATGTAATTCTGGAGTAAACCAACTGCACCATAGGAGACACCAAATATTTCTCCAAATTCCCATTGATTAAAAAAGGGGGTTTAATTCCTTGAATGCTAGAGAGGTCTCCAACGCATTTCTTTGCAAAGTGTTGGTTACCTCTCTAGCACTCACTGGGTTAAAACACAATTTAAAGTGGGAAGGTTTATTTCTCACCCTGGTTTGCTTCAAAGTAGAATCTCTTAAGCCACGGTTCATTTATAGACCTCTAGAGAAAGGATCAGCAACTTGCACGATCTATAGAGGTGTATATGAGTAAGCTCTGATAAAGAGCAAAATGCGGTAGGCTATGTAGGAGGTCTTGCTCAATTAAATCTTGTTCCGTCTCTGTCTATACTATGCCATTCATGATTTTATAATTTACAATAAAATCTTTGATTTTACAAGTAGCTCTCTCCAGAGTTTGATTCGGAGTGCCACCATTCCCTCTCTTTGTGATTGCATCCAGGATTGGAGAACCTGCCTGGTATTAAGTACCCGGATTGTTCCTAACAGTTGTGATTCCCATGTTATTTTCCTGTTGCATCAATATTTATTTTAGAGCACGGTAGCACCCTTTTCTTTCTCTGTTTATTTCTGTCTTCACAATGATTCCACACAAACCAGGTGCAAGAATGAATTTTCAGGTTCTAAACTCTCCTGACGCCAATTTTCTAAACTATGTGAATCATCCGCTTAAAGGAGCAGTAAACTTTGTTTTTATGAAAACACATATTTTATAGAGCATTTCCTACTGAATAAAACAAGGTCACTCCCACTGCTGTCAAATTTTTAATTCAAAATGTATAACAGTTTAAATAATCAGGAAGTGAATTTACTGTGTTTACTTCCTGATAGTTCTGACAGGAAGTGACTCAGCAGTTTCTATCACATTCTATGGAGAAGTGTATGTCTGTGACTTTTCTGACTTTCCTCTCCATTAGAATCTAACAGGAAATCTAATTAGAATTTGACCACAAGAGGGCAGTGCTACTGTAAAAAAACATGGGTTTAAACTGTAATAACTCTGGAAATATAAATCTCTTGGCAGTGGGAGCACCCTTATCTTACTCCCTACAATATATATTTTTTCATAAAAAAAGTTACTGCTCCTTTAATGCTTCTGGACTTTTTTGCCTTATCTAACACAATGTACTAGACAAGACATAGGTGAAATAGAGTGAGTTAACACCAAATCCTTGCCCATGCTATGGGGTGGACATGCAGGGATTGTTGGCATTAGTAGCATTATTGCACCATTGACAGAGTGTCTCCGATATGCAGTTCATTGATTACATAGTGTACACTCTGATGTACACACTGGTGTTAGAGGCAAAAACCAGTGGAGCTCAGCTGGTGTAATCATACATTCACTCCATTGTCTCTTTCCTGTTTTGTTCTCCCCTCTCTCTTTCACTCCTTCCTCTGTCTCCCCTTTTTCTACTCCTCATATCCTTCTTAACTTGTATGTATGTATGTATGTATGTATATCTTTATTTATATGGCGCCACACAGTGTACGCAGCGCCTTACAATAGACATATGTTACAATAAATAAGAGGGGATGAAATAAGTGCGACATTCATAGAAACAATGGGAGAGAGATCCCTGCCCCAAGGAGCTTACAGTCTAAATGGGTAAAAGGAGACATACAATGGGGTAAGCGGGTGTTAAATGCTGGCTATCCTGGCTTTCTCCCTTCTTCTCCTGTTTCCTCTTACTTTTATTTCCCTACTTTCTCCTCTATCTCTCTTCCTTCTCCCTATACCATATTTTTGTCTATCTCTCTCTCCCCCTCTCTCTTTCCTTTCTTCTCATTCCTTGCTCTATTTTTTCTGTCTTCTCTCTCCCTCTGTCATCTCCCTGTACCTCTATCTCACTCTCCCTCTCGTTATTTCCTTGTTCAGTCTCTGCCTTTCATCTCTCTTCTCTCAGTCTCCCTCTCATCCCTCTGTCTTCTCTCTTTTTCTCTATCACTTCTCTTCTCTTTCTCTGTATTCTCTCTCTTTTGACCTCTTTCTTTCTTCCTCTCTCCTTCCTCTCTCTTCCTCTCTTTCATCTTTTCCCTCTCTTCTCGCTCGCTACCTCCTTCTCTCTTCCTCTCTCCCTCTCTTGCTCTCCTTCTTTCCCGTTCTCCTCTCTACCTACTCTAGCCTCTCTCTGTCTCTCCTGCATTTTGTTGTCTCATACCCCCTCTCTCTCATCTCTCTCTGTCCTATTTCTCAGACATCTTTCTTCACTCTTGTCATTACTGTTCCCATTCTCTAGTGGCAGATGGTGATTATATAAAGGAGAGGAACAGAGGGAAGAGAAGAAGAAGAAGTAAGGACAGAAGGCTGAAGAGATATTGCTCAGGATAGGATGAGAGGCACATTTGAGACATTATGGAAAGACCTCCAGCCACCTTGTCTACTTTTTGTTTATCTCAGATTTACAATTGCATTAATAATGTAAAAGCCTTTAAGGCTGTTTATGTTAAGATAGCTGCATAGGAAGAAAATAAGATTGTCTTTAACCCCTTAGTCAAGGATCTGTCTGAATCAATTAAAAAAGAATTGCAGAGAAACAGAAAGAACTAGGCCAGTGGACATGGAGAGAAGGGGGAGCAGGTCTGAGGAAGTGGAAGGGAGGGAGGGAGGCAGATGGAAGAGATGGAAGAGAGGAAACTGGACTGGAGGAGATTGAAGGGAGGGAAGTACACCAAGGAGATGAAAGGGGAGAGGTGTGGGCCAAGGTTAATGGAAAGGGGTGGACGGGGCAAGGAGATGGAAGGGAAGGGAGTGGGCCAAGTAGATGAAAGGGAGGGAGGTTGGCCAATGAGATGAAAGGGAGGGGAGTGGGCCAAGGAAATGAAAGGGGAGAGGAGTGGGCTAAGGTGATGGAGAGGAGTGGGCCAAGGAGATAAAAGGAAGGAGAGTGAGCCAAGGAGATGAAATGGAGGGGGGGTTGGTCAAGGTGGTAGAGCGAGGGGAGTGGGCCAGGGAGATGGAAGGGAGGGGAGGGTACCGATGAGATGAAAGGGAGGGAAGTCGGCCAAGGAGATGAAAAGGAGGAGAGTGGGCCATGGAAGTGAAAAGGGGGGGGGGGGCAAGGAGATGGAAGGGAAGGGAGTGGACCTAGTAGATGAAAGTAGGGGAGAGTGGGCCAAGTAGATGAAAAGGAGGGGACTGGGCAAGGGAGGGAAGTGGGCCATGGAAATGAAAGGGAAGAGAGTGGGCCAAGGAGATGAGATGGAGGGGATTGGCCAAGGTGGTGGAGTGGAGGAGAGTGGACCAAGGAGATGATAGGGAGGGGAGTGTACCATGGAGATGTAAAGGATGGGAGTGTACTAAAGAGATGGAAGGGAGGGGAGTGTAGTATGGAGATGGAAGGGAGCGGAGTGTGCCAAGGAGACGCAGGGGAGCATATCATGGAAAGAGAAAGGGCCCGGGGAGATAAGTGATGAATAAATGGAGGAGAGGAAGGTAAGAGGGGGAGATGTCTGCCGTTGACTGGACCGACCTGTGAATGACACCTATAGGTAAGTGAACTTAGGTTTTATTTTAGTTTTTAACCCACTGAGTGCCAGAGAAGTATGTGTTGGATACCAGTCTGACAATTAAAGAATTATGCAAATCATGAAACCGAATCTGCAGGTTTGTAAATCTTTTTGAATATTGAGAAACACATTTTCCGAGGGATTTTGCTTTGGCTGTATTACATACGTGGAACAGAAAATGCAGTAACGATATTTGGTTTTCAATTAATTGTTTTCAATACCGTCAGTAATAAATAAATTATTTCCCGTAGTCGTATCACTGTCCTGCTGGGATGGCCGGCGCCAGGGAGTCGTCAAAGACATAAAAATGTAGAAAAAGAGAGGAATATGGAAAAAAACTATATAAACATTATAAGGCAATTTAACTATTATGGACTTGTGGAATATGTAAAGTCAGTATAAAATGTTTCCATTTACAGTTAACCAGTTGAGTGCCAGAGAGGTAATCAATGCAATGCACTGGATACCTCTCTGGCACTCACTGGGTTAACTCTTTGATTGCCAGAGGGGTATGGAATGCATTGCAAAGCTTTGCAATGCATTCTGTACCCCTCTCGACTCAAATGGTTAATATACATTTACCGCCAGTGTGCCAGAGGCATCGCCCGTGCATTGCGAAGCAATGGTTTGAAGACACCTTTAACATCCAAGGGATTAATGAGACAACTACAAGGACCCCGGTGCTGCTTGTTCATAGAATGTTTGGATGATGACCTACAGCTCATATAGAGCTAGATGGTTTTATGCCTTTAGCTGATCCAGCTATAACACTGGTCCTAGACACAGCTGATTTATATCCGCGCTGTGACCGTTGTAGAGATCAGAGCCCATGTTTCACAGTAACCCGTCACATGCACTTTGTAAAAGGCTGAGTGAGATGCCTTTGGGTATCAGAATGAAATTAGCTTCCACCAGAAGACTTAATAGAAAGTGGCTCAGTACAACACAGTGATAAATTCTAAAATAAATGTTGATAGATTTTATTGAATTCAGGCCGCTTTAGTTAAAATGGGAGAGATCAAAGGAATGCACACAAAGTTGGAAGATGTGATAGAGGTCGATGAGGGCTCAGGATGGCAATGTAGTGTTGGATCTGTGTCGAAGGCACATCGCCAGTATGCACTAATATCCCTTTCAATCTGCCATGCCTTCGACAGGTTTATGAGTTTAGACTGAAAACATTGACAATGGGTCATTTCCATGTGCAAATGCAGGACAATGAGCCATTGTCTTATTCCTGTGGGTGTGTTCATATGTTAATGTTGCTGTTTGCTATATATACTAAGCTCCTATAACAGCCTCTGCTGTTGAAGTTCATAGTCCCAACATAGCCTACCTGAGGTTGGCGATAGGAACTCCCTGTGGTTCCAATGCCATAACAGCCCTCAATCAATCATAAGCATAGAGGGTTGTCATAGTGCTGGTGATGTATCATAAGCATAGAGGGTTGTCATAGTGCTGGTAATGTGTAATGGATGCTCTCCCTTACACATCGCCAGCAGTAGAAAACCCTGATACAGTGTTCCACTACACAAACATCCCCTCCACTCTCAATACTGCCTTTTTTTAAAGGGAGAAAATAGTTCTAATTCAGTACCAAACATGATTTAACTTTGCAGAGTTATTCAGCCATTAGTTTCAATATAACTATCAGTTTAATGAAGTAATTCACATGCTATGCGACATCATGGTTTCCTGCAATCCCCTCTCTCTGTTCCTTTTGTAATTCTCTGCCTTCTCTCCCCTGCATGTTATTAAATGTCACCCCTCCTCTGTCCCATTCTTCACTCTGCCTTCCATCCCCTACAAGTTTACCAGTGTCACCTCTCCGCTGTCCCATTCTTCACTCTACCTTCCATCCCCTACAAGTTCACCACTGTCACCTCTACTCTGTCTCATTCTTCACTCTACCTTCCATCCCCTACAAGTTTACCAGTGTCACCTCTCCGCTGTCCCATTCTTCACTCTACCTTCCATCCCCTACAAGTTTACCAGTGTCACCTCTCCGCTGTCCCATTCTTTACTCTACCTTCCATCCCCTACAAGTTTACCAGTGTCACCTCTCCGCTGTCCCATTCTTCACTCTACCTTCCATCCCCTACAAGTTCACCACTGTCACCTCTACTCTGTCCCATTCTTCACTCTACCTTCCATCCCCTACAAGTTCACCACTGTCACCTCTCCGCTGTCCCATTCTTCACTCTACCTTCCATCCCCTACAAGTTCACCACTGTCACCTCTCCGCTGTCCCATTCTTCACTCTACCTTCCATCCCCTACAAGTTCACCACTGTCACCTCTCCTCTGTCCCATTCTTTACTCTACCTTCCATCCCCTACAAGTTCACCACTGTCACCTCTCCGCTGTCCCATTCTTTACTCTACCTTCCATCCCCTACAAGTTCACCAGTGTCACCTCTCCTCTGTCCCATTCTTCACTCTGCCTTCCATCCCCTACAAGTTTACCAGTGTCACCTCTCCGCTGTCCCATTCTTCACTCTACCTTCCATCCCCTACAAGTTCACCACTGTCACCTCTCCGCTGTCCCATTCTTTACTCTACCTTCCATCCCCTACAAGTTCACCACTGTCACCTCTCCGCTGTCCCATTCTTCACTCTACCTTCCATCCCCTACAAGTTCACCACTGTCACCTCTCCGCTGTCCCATTCTTTACTCTACCTTCCATCCCCTACAAGTTCACCAGTGTCACCTCTCCGCTGTCTCATTCTTCACTCTACCTTCCATCCCCTACAAGTTTACCAGTGTCACCTCTCCGCTGTCCCATTCTTTACTCTACCTTCCATCCCCTACAAGTTCACCAGTGTCACCTCTCCGCTGTCTCATTCTTCACTCTACCTTCCATCCCCTACAAGTTTACCACTGTCACCCCTCCTCTGTCCCATTCTTCACTCTACCTTCCATCCCCTACAAGTTCACCACTGTCACCTCTCCGCTGTCCCATTCTTTACTCTACCTTCCATCCCCTACAAGTTTACCACTGTCACCCCTCCTCTGTCCCATTCTTCACTCTGCCTTCCATCCCCTACAAGTTTACCAGTGTCACCTCTCCGCTGTCTCATTCTTCACTCTACCTTCCATCCCCTACAAGTTCACCAGTGTCACCCCTCCTCTGTCCCATTCTTCCCTCTGCCTTTCATCCCCTACAAGTTCACCACTGTCACCTCTACTCTGTCCCATTCTTCACTCTACCTTCCAGGGGAGGGCTGGCCTGGGGGGCAGGGGGGCAATTGCCCCCTGGGCTGGTGATATTTCTGGGGTGGTAGGCCACTGCACCTCACTAAATCTCCAGATTGCTGCTGTAAATGGAGCTACACTAGTGATACCACAGAGCTTACAACTGAAATGGAGCTACACTAGTAGCATAAATCATTTCCCTTGTAAGCTCTATAGCATCACTAGGTAAACTTTACTTAAATTGTAAGCTTTGTAGTTTTGTGCTAGAGTAGCCCCATTTCAACTGTAAGCTATATGATATCACGTGACTAACGTCACAACATTAATGCCAATTATAAAATTAACAAAAGGGGGTGGGCCGGAACGATAATAGAAATGGGCCACTTGAATGTATTTACCCCTGGGCCACAAGTTGCCAGCCCTCCCTTGCTACCTTCCATCCTCTATAAGTTCACCACTGTCACCTCTGTCCCAGTTGCCTCTCTGCCTTCTATCCTCTACAAGTTCACCAGTGTCACCTCTACTCTCTCTCATTCTTCACTCTACCTTCCATCCCCTACAAGTTCACCACTGTCACCTCTGCTCTGTCCCATTCTTCACTCTACCTTCCATCCCCTAAAAGGTTCACCATTGTCACCTCTGCTCTGTCCCATTCTTCATTCTATTTTCCATCCCCTACAAGTTCACCACTGTCACCTCTCCTCCGTCCCATTCTTCACTGTACCTTCCATCCCCTACAAGTTCACCAATGTAGGAAGAACATGGTCCCCTGGTGTTATCTGTCTGGTCTAGCAATCAGATTCCACATCTGAGGGGAGGTGTCTTACACTAGGTAAAAGGGGCGGGAGGGGATAATTTATCCTTCAATTACTCTTGAACCACAACTCTGACACTATTGAAATAGCACTCTCCATGGCCCAAATAAAATGAAGATTAATTGGAGCTGCTGTTTTTGTGAAACATTACTATCCCTTTAAAATCCCCATTTAAATAAATGAGAATTTTAACTTCTCCCATAGAGTAGAGTTGATTTTCCTCACAATTCAGCCACATTTGTTTTGAACACATGCCCCTCAGTGATACAGGCCTACAAAAAATGTAATGTTTTCTGCAAAGCAGATTCCAGAAGCACTTTGATGAATCAGCTGGAGCTGCACTTACAGTGATTAAGTTCACAGATAGTAAACTACAAAAATGTCAGTCGTGCACTTTTGGATGCTGACAATAATGAGTGTGAATGTTACTTTGATGAATTAAGCACTAAAAATTCATGTTTGAAAAGAAAAAAAAAAATCAGTCTCAGAATACCATAGATGGATAGGTCATTATGGAATCCATTTTTCCAAGGAGTGTAAAGAGAGTGTTTGACTACTTCAGAACTTCAGATGAATAGGTACCATCTTCTGCAAATCAAAAACATAATAATGCTTCATTGGCCGGCATGTACTATAGAGTAGGGTTATCATATTTCCTAATTTTCATCAATATGTCCTCTTTTGGGTGGGTTAAGAGTCTGTAATTCTGGGATTTTAAAGCATTCTGTAATTGTCTGGGATTTCCTATAGGAGAGGACAGGTAACCTATAGTTCACCTTTGTGTCTATTATATGCTCTGTAGTGATTGAGATAAGCTTTGTCCATGCTTCCCACAACTTGAAATAATGTTGATTTTGCAGGAACATGTGAATTCTGCGACCGTGTGAACATACTTGGAAACATTTTTACTGGAACCCAGTGGGCAGAGCTTAACATGGTGAGTGAAGTTACCATAATAAGAAGGTGTGGCTGGACACTAAAATGGGTATGAAGTGGGATGAACAGGGTGGAATGGGGAGGGGCTATCAAGAAACCCAACGAGCAGGAAAAATATATTCTGTCCCTTAAAGGGATAGTAATGTTTCACAAAAACAGCAGCTCCAATTAATCTTCATAGTATTTGAGCCACATAGAGTGCTATTTCAATATTGTCAGAGTTGTGGTTCAAGAGTAATTGAAGGATAAAGTGTTCCCCTCCTGCCCCTTTTACCTAGTCTAAGCCATCTCTTCTCAGATGTGGAATGCAGTCCATAGACCAGACAGATAACAGAAGGGGACAATCTTCTTCCTATGAGAACAATGAAAGCCCTGCCCCCTTTGACAGGTTTTTCAGGTTTTTTCTAGTGATGAGCGAGCATGCTCGGCCGAAGCTCGGTTCGGCTCGAGCATCGCTCTGCTCGGCACATGGCGGTACTCGTACGAGTACCGCATGTGCTCGCCCGTCATGTTCGGGTCTCCTCCCCGCACGTTTCGCGGCTGCTGCGCAGCCAATAAACGTGCGGGGAGGCTCTGACATCAGTGTAATGCCAGCAGCCATGTTGGCTGCTGGCATTACACTGATTGGCTGGCCAGAACCCGTGATCGGGTGCTGTATAGCACCCGACGCGCGAGTTTGGCTCATTCTTAGCCAGGGAGAGATGCGCTCAGGCAGGGAAAGTCAGTGTAGGGAGAATAAAATTGTTGGAACTCTTTCAAGACCCAAAAGTCCTTTTTAGGACTGTTGTGTGTGGGGGCAGCATTTATATTTTGTTTGGGGGGGCACAATTTCCTTTTTTTTTGTGGGGGGGATATTAGTAAGGTGACATATAGTACTAGATGCACAGGAAGTCAGTGTAGGGAGAATAAAATTGTTGAAACTCTTTCAAGACCCAAAAGTTCTTTTTAGGACTGTTGTGTGTGGGGGCAGCATTTAATTTTTTTTGGGGGTGGCAGAATTTCATTTTTTTGTGGGGGGGGACATGTTCTAAGGTGACATTGTACTAGGTGCACAGGGACAAATATTTCACAGTGCAGTGACAAGCTGACATATTCTGTTAGGTGCACAGGGCCAATGATTTTACAACGCAGCGACAAAAAGGGCCATTTTAAACGTGTGCCTAGCCATAGATTATTGTCACATTCTGTTTAGTGTGCAAATTCACAAATTAACGTCACATATTCCGTTCACTGTGCCTAGCCGCAGATTAGCGTCACATTCTGTTTCGTGTGCCTAGCCGCAGATTAGCGTCACATTCTGTTTCGTGTGCCTAGCCGCAGATTAGCGTCACATATTGTTTAGTGTGCCTAGCCGCAGATTAACGTCACATATTGTTTAGTGTGCCTAGCCGCAGATTAACGTCACATATTGTTTAGTGTGCCTAGCCGCAGATTAGCGTCACATATTGTTTAGTGTGCCTAGCCGCAGATTAGTTTTTATCTTCCTTTTTGTGTGTTTTACGGTCAATCTGTAAAAATGGCGTACTACGGGCGAAACATCGTTCCCAGCAGCGACGTTGGAGTCCAAGATGCATCCAGACATCCTCCCTATGCTGTCCCTGAACCATTTCTGTGGTGTTTCCATCATTTTCTGACCTTTTCCTATGAACCAGGCACCCTCCCCTCATCAGAGCAGGGGGTGCCTGGTGTAATGCTCGAGTCCTCCCATTGACTTCAATGGGGCTCGGGTGCTCGGCCGAGCACTCGAGCCTCCGGGGGCGCTCGGCCAGAGCACCCGAACACCCGAGCATCGGGGTGCTCGATCATCACTAGTTTTTTCCTTATCTTAATTGAAGATTGTCCTTCTCTGCAGTCTACCTGGGCACCTCCCTTCTGCTCTGGCTGATCAGTGTTACATCAGTAAAAGGGGCAGGAGGGGGACACTTTGTCATTCAATTACTCTTGTACTACAACTCTGACAGTATTGAAATAACACTTTCCAAAGTCCAAGTACTATGATGATTAATTAGAGTTGCTTTTATTATGAAACATTACTATCCCTCTAAGACCCAGTAATTAATAGTCAAACCTGGAGTTTCGGAGGCATATCCAAGTGTTCCTAAGTATGTGTGTGAGGGATGGGTGACTTGTCAGATACACTCTCATTCAGTAAGCACTTCAGATCACAGAGCTACCTCCTTGGAGATGGTGCCAATGCTGTTTTCTGCCCAGCTCCAGTGAGACATAGCACCGCCAATTGAGTTAAGTGGTATTTTAACCCCTGAAAGGCTAGAGAGTTCTACAATGCACTGTTTCATATTACCAAAACTTTTTAGGTTATTTCATGACCTATTGACACGTCTAGGTGTAAATGAATAAACTTATATACACACCACACAGTCTGATCTCCTAAACACAGGGACACCAGGGTGATACACATTTATACACACCACACAATTTGATCTCCTAAACACAGGGACACCAGGGTGATACATACCACACAGTCTGATCTCCTAAACACAGGGACACCAGGGTGATACACTTATATACACACCACATAGTCTGATCTCCTAAACACAGGGACACCAGGGTGATACACTTATATACACACCACACAGTCTGATCTCCTAAACACAGGGACACCAGGGTGATACACTTATATACACACCACACAGTCTGATCTCCTAAACACAGGCTCACCAGGATGATACACTTCTATACACACCACACAGTCTGATCTCCTAAACACAGGGACACCAGGGTGATACACTTCTATACACACCACACAGTCTGATCTCCTAAACACAGGGACAACAGGGTGATACACTTCTATACACACCACACAGTCTGATCTCCTAAAGACAGGGACACCAGGGTGATACACTTCTATACACACCACACAGTCTGATTTCCTAAACACAGGGACACCAGGGTGATAAACTTCTATACACACCACACAGTCTGATCTCCTAAACACAGGCTCACCAGGGTGATACACTTCTATACACACCACACAATCTGATCTCCTAAACACAGGGACACCAGGGTGATACACTTATATACACACACCACACAGTCTGATCTCCTAAACTCACGGACACCAGGGTGATACACTTATATACACACCACACAATCTGATCTCCTAAACACATGGACACCAGGGTGATACACTTATATACACACCACACAGTCTGATCTCCTAAACTCACGGACACCAGGGTGATACACTTATATACACACCACACAATCTGATCTCCTAAACACATGGACACCAGGGTGATACACTTATATACACACCACACAGTCTGATCTCCTAAACACAGGGACACCAGGGTGATACACTTCTATACACACCACACAGTCTGATCTCCTAAACACAGGGACACCAGGGTGATACACTTCTATACACACCACACAGTCTGATCTCCTAAACACAGGGACAACAGGGTGATACACTTCTATACACACCACACAGTCTGATCTCCTAAAGACAGGGACACCAGGGTGATACACTTCTATACACACCACACAGTCTGATTTCCTAAACACAGGGACACCAGGGTGATAAACTTCTATACACACCACACAGTCTGATCTCCTAAACACAGGCTCACCAGGGTGATACACTTCTATACACACCACACAATCTGATCTCCTAAACACAGGGACACCAGGGTGATACACTTATATACACACACCACACAGTCTGATCTCCTAAACTCACGGACACCAGGGTGATACACTTATATACACACCACACAATCTGATCTCCTAAACACATGGACACCAGGGTGATACACTTATATACACACCACACAGTCTGATCTCCTAAACTCACGGACACCAGGGTGATACACTTATATACACACCACACAATCTGATCTCCTAAACACATGGACACCAGGGTGATACACTTATATACACACCACACAGTCTGATCTCCTAAACACAGGGACACCAGGGTGATACACTTCTATACACACCACACAGTCTGATCTCCTAAACACAGGAACACCAGGGTGATACACTTCTATACACACATCACACAGTCTGATCTCCTAAACACAGGAACACCAGGGTGGGAAAGAGGGACAGTGGGATTTGGGTCTCAGAGGGACTATCCTGATCAAAGATGGACACTTGAAGTGTGGACTGCTAATATCTCCTAAAGAGGGACACTTGGAAGGTATGTACCCTAATATCTCCTAAAGAGGGACACTTAGGAGGTACAGACCCCTATTATTTCCTAAAGATGGACACTTGGGAGGTATGGACCCATAATATCTCCTAAAGAAGGATACTTGGGAGGTATGTACCCTCTAATATCTCCTAAAGAGGGAAAACGTGGGAGGTATGATATGGTAACCTAACTATAGAGCAAGATCAGTTCTGTATCAGACTGCAAAGTAGCTTCTCTCAAACCTAATCTCCGGGACCCCTAACAGGCCATGTCGTTAGGTGAGGTACACATCGACATTTACAATGCACTTTTTTTTCTTTGTAGCATTACAGTTGAGTGAAAAAAAGACATGCCTTTAACACGTATTTGTAATGATTTGGTACTGCATTTGTTTTTTATGTAAACATTTGAGCTATTGATTATCTCCGTGTTGTAGAGGCAATAATTTGAAGAGATCACACAACACAACTTCAACTACACATGAAAAATAGGAAAACTTAATATTGAGTGGCCCTTGATATCCATAGTATATTTCTGATGGTGTGTCAACTCATCAACTCGCAAAACCTTCTGCAAACTGTGATGTGTTAAAAAAGAACTGGTCCCCAGACTTATTGTCTGATGGGACCAGCATGATTGATGGGAAGGGAAGAGGTAATAAAGTAGAGATGCCTTCTCCAGTGATATCACTTTTCCAATTCCTATGTTATTCTATGGAGCCAATGCACTAAGATTTCTCCAACTTTGGAGATCTTAGTGCATAGGCTCTACAGAGAAACATAGGAAAAGGAGAAGTGATATCACTGGATAAATCTCCACTTTATCACTGCATATTGAATCTCCCCCAAGGTGGTATTAGGAGGTAGCTAAGGGGTTGATCCTGGTATACTTCCTTTCCAGCCATGGCCATTTAGCTTCAAAGCAGATAGGTTATTGATCCAGGGAAATATCTGACTGCCGTTTGGAGTCAGGAAGGATTTTTTTTACGCACTTGGGGCTTAATTGGAAATGGCTTCAATTTTTTTTTGATCAACAAGAGTAATTTGGCATGGGCTGGACTTGATGAACATGTCTTTTTTTTCAGCCTCATCAACTATGTTACTATGTTATGTTTCTAATGTCATTAATGACCTCCTAGCCTTCAAGAGCTTAAAGGGATAGTAATACTTCGTTTTAACTTTATTTTATTTTGTAGGCATTAAAAAACATGAAGAATGATATAAGTCTTATCTCTCAAACCTTTATGGTTTATGAGATATTCACAAGCAAAGTTCCCCTCCTGCCCCTTTTACCTAGTGTAAGCCATCTCTTCTCAGATGTGAGTCTGGTTGTAAGACAGGACAGATAACAGAAGGGGACAATTTTCTTTGTATGAAAACAATGAAAGCCCTTCCCCCCTTGACAAGTTTTTCAGCTTTTTTAATCTTATCTTAATAGAAGATTGTCCCTCTCTGCAGTCTACCTGGGCATCTCCCTTCTGATCTGGTTGAACAGGGAAGGGATACTTTGTTTGTGAATATCTCTTAAACCATAAAGGTTTCAGAGATACGATTTATATCATTCTTCATGTTTTTTTAATGCCTACAAAATAAAATAAAGTTAAAACGAAGTATTACTATCCCTTTAAAAGCCAAACTGTAAATTTGGGAAATTATTATTTGTCCCCTATGGTGCAGATGGTTTGTCTGAACTGTAATAACCTCTATATATTTGTTCTGCTATTCCCCCCAAAGACAGTTGCAGCAGAATTCACAGGTGCATAGTGGATTGTTACACAATTACTGCAGGCAGAAAGTGATAGCAGAAGATGTTGAAGGCAAAAGGAAGGTTGAGCGTGCACCTAACCTAATTCAGAAAGACAAAGTTCCAGAGTATCCTATATAAATGAAATACTGAAGCCATCTAGCCATGAATCACAGAGGGTATTGTCACTGCGCTGCCTCGCAGGAGTTTTATTTTAGAAGTGCATTTTCAAAGGCAAGAATTTGGATATCCCCAAAGTAGTTCTAGAAAGTCAGTCACAGCCCATTACCAACCTGATTAGGGAGATCTATGAGTCCTTTTGTCATGCCCAGAGGACAGTTTTAAGAAACAAGACTCTTTACTGCACTGAACACTTAAAGGGGAACTATACCCTAGGAACATATGGCCCTTAGTACTCATGTAAGCGTTCTTTAAACACACACATACACATATGCATTGGATACCTCTCTGGCACTCAAAGATATTGATCGATCGATAGATAGATAGATAGATAGATAGATAGATAGATAGATATGAGATAAATCGATAGATAGATAGATAGATAGATAGATAGATAGATAGATAGATAGATAGATTGTGACCAGGGGTCATTTTCTGTGATGGTTTATTGCCCTGCTTGTGGTATCCAATAGTGGGTTTTCTGGTATAAATTAATACCATGGCACTGACTGGACATGACCTGGTGGGAAATCAGATCCTGAATAAGCTTTGTCTCTAGATCACACCTCCTAATAACAAACAATGGGCTTCAGTTAACCCAAAAAGCTCATACAGGTCATTAATATTTATCAGATTATAAAATGAAACTACTATCAGTAGACTACAATAGAGTTCCAATGCAAATAAAGCATGTATACAAATTAAACTGGGTGTTTATCTAGATAAGTCCTCTTGTTCAACAGATAGAATTCTGGAACAAATCGCCTGTATCATAAGGAACAAAGAAAAATGATTATTGTCTTAAATGGGGCTTTTCACCTCTTGAATTTTAAGAGAGGTCTGTAGAGAAACCCAACCACAAATAATTCACTGACCCTGGTACAGAATGTGCTTAAGACTGAGCTGCACAATTTACTCACTGACATTTATCACCAGGAGATGACTATCAAAGCTGTTTTACACCTTTACTGGATGTTTTTCCATTTACTTCACATTAACGCTAACTAGTGATACACACACACACACACACCCAGAGCTGGATTTACATGTCAGGAGCCTATAGGAACAGAAATCTGAAGTGCCCCCCGCCAATGGCCATCTCCACTGGACACCTCCACAATGCTCCTAACCTCCACATTGCCCCCCAGCATCTCTATATTGCCCCCATCAGCTCCAACTTGCCCTCACATTGCCCCAACAGCTCCAACTTGCCCCCATTCAGCTCCAACTTGACCTCATATTGTGCCCATCATCTCCACATTGCCATCATCTCCATATTGCCCCCCATGATCTCCATATTGCCCCCATCAAGTCCATATTGCCCCATCAGCTCCACCTTACCCACACATTGCCCCCATCAGCTCCAGCTTGCCCTCACATTGCCCCCATCCTCTCCACCTTGTCCCCATCATCTCCATATTGCCCTTAACTTGCCCCACATCACCTCCAACTTACCCTCACATTGCCTCCATCATCTACATATTGCCATCATCTCCATATTGCCCCCCATCAGCTCCATATTGCCCCCATCAGCTCCAACTTACCCTCACATTGCCCCCATCGGTTCCACATTGCCCCCCCAGTGTCTGTTTCCACCTCTTCCCTGGCGGTCCCCTTTGGCACAGACCTGTAGCTGCTGGAACTCCCATGCGGTCTTCTCTTCAGTAATGCAGTAATGAGATGATGTCATGATGATGTCATCTCCCAGCGCTCTGTATTACTAAAGAGCCACGAGGGAGCGCAGCAGCTACAGACCTCACCGGGCGGTGGGGGCTTAGTGCGGGCGGCGAGGCTATTTTTTTTTTAAAAAAGGGGTCCCAATGACAGGCGCCCCTCTGTGGGGTGCACCTGTAGGCAGATGCCTACTCTGCCTTATGGTAAATCCGGCCCTGCACACAACTTAACCCTCTGAGTGCAAGAGTACCAAAGAGGTATCCAACAAATTGCAATGCAAAGGGTTAATCTGGCATAAAATTCTAATGACCACTATAAATAAATTCTGTGGACTGATTACCCAAAGTTACTCTTTAACCCCTTAACCCTTTAAGGACTAATGATGTGCCAGAACCGTCATGGGGGTCCAGCACTAATGGACCAGTGATGTCATGGAACTCCGGGTTCTCCCTCGTGGCTTCATGCAGGACTCCTGGGCTTCAAACGCCCACTGAAAGCTTCCATAGAACATTTCAATGAGAGGAGTTAGGCATCCAGGTGGAATGCGCACTAAGACTTGAACATGGCGCATTTTGAGTCAGGAGTGGGCTAAACTAACATAAAAGGGTGAAGAGTTATAGCTAAACCAAAGAATCAGGCTCTGTCCCCAGAGGCCTTGCAATTCAGGCAGATCCAGTGTTGCTATATTTGACATTAAAAAAACAATTTAAATCAATGAAAATTTTAATTTATTCGATCTGGTGCAGCAGTTGGTTTGCCCCAGAATTGCTTCTATTTTTTTTTTTGTTTTGTTTTTTGTTTTTTTTTTTTAAATATGCCTCAGTACCTCAGGGATTTTCACCCTCTAACTTGTATCACACAACATAAAGCAGCTGTTATTCCAAATTACTAGGACATGTTAGACCAGACAAGGTCTCACTTCAAACCAGAAGTGGAATTACTGCACACGTGTGTTCAAAATCGATGAAATGGTACAGATGCATTCAAAGAGCTTTCCCTTTTAGGTCATAATCACCATGTGACAAAAAACTAAAGAACTGCACTACCATGCCAAATCCACATAAGTAAAAGCAACTTTATTGTAACAACTTCCAAAATGCCTCCAGCATGAATTATTTCTTGACATACAAATTTTATCATATTGAGAAACTTACAGTCATGGAGGCGCACGATAGATGTGACAATATAGCATCTCAATGATCTACGCGTTTCTTGTATCTTGTACACTTTGTCATGATCAGAGACTAACCCAGGAGAAAGGCAAAAGGAGAAGGGCAAAAGGAGCCCAGTGCTATTAATGGACCACTGTTTCCCATCTAACCCTCACATCACGTTTTACTGTTTTAACACTCCCTTTTTCTGAAACCTGCATTCCACATGTAAGAGAAAATCCAAATGTTGCGGATCACTATGTCAAGTAATCGGTTTAATGGCGGTGAAGTAGTTAAACAGGAAGGGGGATATGAAATGCTCAATTAAAATATTTCCTGGATCATTTCCTCAAATAGAACACTTGCATCTGACATGTGCCACAAGCAACTCACTAATATTTTATAAGAAAGAACCAAGTGAAAGGAGATTGTCTTTGAAAACAAAGCTTCACTAAGCATTCCAAAGCATCTCCAAAATGTACAGACGTAGTGAGATTTCCCCTCATCCTACTCTCTGTATAGATTTCTTCACAGGGTTGTCTAATCCAGAACAAGTTATCTCATTAATGATAATTGAGATTTAACCCATTGACTGCCAGATAAAGATGCATTATAATTTATTTCATAACTAGCCAATATAACGGCAGATAAGGATATATTCAGTAATGAGTTAAAGGGATAGTAATATTTAATTTTAAGTTTCTTTAATATTGTAGGCATTAAAAAATAATTACATTGATGTAAGTCTTGTCTCTCAAACCTTTATGGTTTGAGAGATATAACTGACTAAAGTTCCCCCCTCCAGGCTGTTTCAGAGAAGTCTGCCCTCTAGCTGACAGCAGGAGATTCTGGTCATTTGACCGGATGGCGGCTCTTCAGTAGAGGCAAAATTGCGCTGTTTAGAAATAAATACTTAATTGGAATGGTCTACAAAGTGTGCTTGCAAACCAGGCACATTTTGTAGACCATTCCAATGAAGTATTTGAAGATGAAGTGCAATTTCAGTTCTGCTGAAGAGCCACCAGCGGGTCCTGGGACCAGAATCTGCTGCTGTCAGCTAGAGGGCAGACTTCTCTGCAACAGCCTGGAGGAGGGAACTTTAGTCATTTATATCTCTCAAACCATAAAGGTTTGAGAGACCAGACTTACATTGATGTAATTATGTTTTTAATGCCTACAATATTAAAGTATCTTAAAATTGTACATCATAATTGAGCCATGCCATGCACACTTCCTGCCTAAGCCCTACATTACCTTCTCTTAACTTTTTCAGTGATGGGCAATGGGTAATGCATTGCTGAGCACTGTCAGTAAGTGGGGAGGGGGTAATGTAGGGATAAGACGACAGTGCTAAGGGATGTGGGCAGTGCATTGCTGAGCTGTGTCAGTGAGTGGGGGAGGTAAAGTAGGGATAAGACAGGAGGTCAGTGTTAGGGGAGGTGGGCAATGCATTGCTGCACAGTGTCAGTGAGTGAGGAGGTAATGAAGGGTTAAGACAGGAAGTCAGTGATAGGGGAGGTGAGGAAATGAAGTGCTAAGCACTGTCAGTGAGTGGGAGAGGTAACATAGGAAAGGCAGGAAGTCAGTGATAGGGGAGGCGGACAATTCATTGCCATACCTGGGAACTCTACGGATCTGCCCCCGGAGACTCAGTTTTTTAATGTTAATTACCCTGTGTCCAGGAACAGAGGCTGTTTCTCTAGCTGTGCTGAGAAACTTTGTCCACGTCTCTTCCTTCTCACCCTGTTTAGCCTGCTTTCTGCCCATTTCCTGTTTAATCCACACCCAATCCACACAGGAGTAAATTTCCAGGTATGTGCATTGCTGAGTAGTGTCAGTGAGTAGGGCAGGTCATGTAGGGATAAGACAGGAAGTCAGTTCTATAGGAGGTGGGCAACGCATTGCTGAGCAGTGTCAGTGAGTAGGGCAGGTCATGTAGGGATAAGACAGGAAGTCAGTTCTATAGGAGGTGGGCAATGCATTGCTGAGCAGTGTCAGTGAGTGGTGAGATAATGTAGCTATAAACAGGAAGTCAGTGCTAGGGGAGGTGGGCAATGCATTGCTGAGCAGTGTCAGTGAGTGAGAGAGATAATGTAGGTATAAGATAGGAAGTCAATGCTAGGAGAGGTAGGCAATGCATTGCTAAGCAGTGTCAGTGAGTGGTGAGGTAATGTAGGGATAAGGTAGGAAATCAGTGTTAGGGGAGGAGGACAATGCATTTTTGAACACTGTCAGTGACTGGGGGAGGTAATGCAGGGACTAGACAGGAATTCAGTGTTATAGGAGGTGGGCAACGCATTGCTGAGCAGTGTCAGTGAGTGGAGAGGTAATGTAGAAATACACCAGGACGTCAGTGCTAGGGGAGGGGGAAATGCATTGTTGAACACTGTAGTGACTGGGGGAGGTAATGCAGGGACTAGACAGGAATTCAGTGCTAGAGGAGGTGGGCAACGCATTGCTGAGCAGTGTCAGTGAGTGGGCAGGTCATGTAGGGATAAGACAGGAAGTCAGTTCTATAGGAGGTGGGCAATGCATTGCTGAGCAGTGTCAGTGAGTGGTGAGATAATGTAGCTATAAAAAGGAAGTCAGTGTTAGGGGAGGTGGGCAATGCATTGCTGAGCAGTGTCAGTGAGTGAGGGACATAATGTAGGTATAAGACAGGAAGTCAATGCTAGGGGAGGTAGGCAATGCTTTGCTGAGCAGTGTCAGTGAGTGGTGAGGTAATGTAGGGATAAGGTAGGAAGTCAGTGTTTGGGGAGGAGGACAATGCATTTTTGAACACTGTCAGTGACTGGGGGAGGTAATGCAGGGACTAGACAGGAATTCAGTGTTATAGGAGGTGGGCAACGCATTGCTGAGCAGTGTCAGTGAGTGGAGAGGTAATGTAGAAATACACCAGGACGTCAGTGCTAGGGGAGGGGGAAATGCATTGTTGAGCAGTGTCAGTGAGTGAGGGAGGTAATGTAGGCATAAGACACTGTGTCAGTGCTAGGGGAGGTGGGCAGTGCATTACTGAGCAGTGTTAGTGAGTGGGGAAGGTAATAAAGGGGTAAGACAGGATGACAGTGCTGGGGGAGGTGGATAATGTATTTCAGAGCAGTGTCAGTGAGTGGGGAAGGTAATGAAGGGGGTAAGACAGGATGTCAGTGCTAGGGGAGGTGGACAATGCATTGCTGAGCAGTGTCAATGAGTGGGGAGGTAATGTAGGAATACACCAGAATGTCAGTGCTAGGGGAGGTGGGTAATGCATTGCTGTGCAGTGTCAGTGAGTGAGGGAGGTAATGTAGGGATAAGACAGGAAGTCAGTGCTGGGGGAGATGGGCAATGCATTGCTGAGTAGTGTTAGTGAGTGGGGAAGGTAATGTAGGGATAAGACAGGATGCAATTGCTAGCAGAGGTAGATAACATATTGCATAGCAGTGTCAGTGAATGGGGAAGGTAATGAAGGGGTAAGACAGGATGTCAGTGCTAGGGGAGGTAGATAATGTTTTCCACAGCAGTGTCAGTAAGTGGGGAAGGTAATGAATGAGTAAGACAGGATTTCAGTGCTAGTCGAGGTGGACAATGCATTGCTGAGCAGTGTCAACGAGTGGGGAAGGTAGGGATAAGACAGGAAATAACTGCACAGTATTCCTCAGTTATAATCTACACATCTAAATAACACAAAAACTAGTTGTCTAAATAAAACATTGCTAATACAAAATAAATGTGATTTTGAAAGTTTGTTCAACATTTCCAAAGTTGTTTTCAGGTGATAGTATCCCTGTAACTATTTGAATGGCATAAATGCCTCAAACGCATTGCTTGGTCAGTGTCAGCAGAAAGTAATTTGACAGTGATGTTCTAACACTACTATTAAGCATTAAGTGACCCTGATTTAAAGGCGTATGTAGTCATCTTAAAACTAAAACTTTATTCAATAAAATCTTCAATTTCTAAATAGGAGACACATTTAATCAGTTCCTTTCTAAAATATTCAGTCTGATACAAACTAAGCAGAATTAATTTGCATGATCAATTTTCTTTAAACGTCCATCACATAACGCTTATAGGGATTGTGTGTTATGTAAAATATAAGATCTGATATGTTGTAATGCAGTAAAGAGATTAGAACTGCTATCATTTTCACTGTAGTCGTATTAAGTCAGACCTCCCAAGTGTCCCTCTTTAGGAGATATTAGGGACCATACCTCCCATGTGTCCCTCTTTAGGAGATATTAGGGCTCCATACCTCCACATGTCCCTCTTTAGGAGATATTATGGTCCATACCTACTAAGTGTCCCTCTTTAGGAGATATTAGGGCTCCATACCTCCCACGTGTCCCTCTTTAGGAGATATTAGGGGTCCATACCTCCCAAGTGTCCTTCTTTAGGAGATATTAGGGTCCATACCTCCTACATGACCCTCTTTAGGAGATACCAGGGGTACATACCTCCCAAGTGTTCCTCTTTAGGAGATATTTGGGGTCCATACCTTCCAAGTATCCCACTTTAGGAGATATAAGGGGTCCATACCTTCCAAGTGTCCCACTTTAGGAGACATTAGGAGTCCATAGCTCCCATATGTCTCACTTTACACGATATTAGGGTCCATACCTCCCAAGTGTTCCTCTTTAGGAGATATTAGGGGTCTATAACTCCCAAGTGTCCCTGTTTATGAGATGTTAGGGGTCCATACCTCCCAAGTGTCCCACTTTATGAGATATTAGCAGTCCATACCTCATAAATGTCCCATTTTATGAGATGTTAGGGTCCAAACCTCCCAAGTGTCCCTCTATAGGATATATTAGGAATCCATACCTCCCAAGTGTCCCTCTTTAGGAGACAGTCGGGGTCCATACCTCACAAATGTCCCTCTTTAAGAGATATTAGGGTTCTATTCCTCCCAAGTGTCCCTCTTTAGGTGATATTAGGGATCCATACCTCCAAAGAGTCCCTCTTTAGGAGATACCAGGGGTACATACCTCCCAAGTGTTCCTCTTTAGGAGATATTTGGGGTCTATACCTTCCAAGTATCCCACTTTAGGAGATATAAGGGGTCCATACCTTCCAAGTGTCCCACTTTAGGAGACATTAGGTGTCCATAGCTCCCATATGTCTCACTTTACACGATATTAGGGTCCATACCTCCCAAGTGTTCCTCTTTAGGAGATATTAGGGGTCTATAACTCCCAAGTGTCCCTGTTTATGAGATGTTAGGGGTCCATACCTCCCAAGTGTCCCACTTTATGAGATATTAGCAGTCCATACCTCACAAATGTCCCATTTTATGAGATGTTAGGGTCCAAATCTCCCAAGTGTCCCTCTATAAGATATATTAGGAATCCATACCTCCCAAGTGTCCCTCTTTAGGAGACAGTCGGGGTCCATACCTCACAAATGTCCCTCTTTAAGAGATATTAGGGTTCCATTCCCCCCAAGTGTCCCTCTTTAGGTGATATTAGGGATCCATACCTCCAAGAGTTCCTCTTTAGGAGATATTAGGGGTCCATACCTCCCAAATGTCCCTCTTTAGGAGATATTAGTCATCTATAACCCCAAGTGTCCTACGTTAGAAGATATTAGAGATCCATACCTCCCAAGTATCCCATTTTATGAGATATTAGGGTCCATATCTCCCAAGTGTCCCTCTTTAGGAGATAGTAGGGTTCCATACCTCCCAAGTGTCCCTCTTTAGGAGATAGTAGGGTTCCATATCTCCCAAGTGTCCCTCTTTAGGAGATAATAGGGGCCCATACCTCCCAGGTGTCCCTCTTTGGCACCTAAATCCCTCTGTCCTTCTTTCCCACCCTGATGTCCCTGTGTTTAGGAGATCAGACTGTGTGGAGTGTATAGAAGTGTATCACCCTGATGTCCCTATGTTTAGGAGATCAGATTGTGTGGTGTGTGTAAGTTTATCACATAGCTTCACAGGAATAAAACTCACGTGTTTGTTTACACTTCAGTATATGTGTTTATAAATTAGTCTGTGTAAATAAAATAATTTAGCCTTGCTCTAAATTACTTATATGGTTACACAAAGAGGTGTCAATATGTCATGAAATAACCTAAAAATTATCGTTAATGCCCCTGCCCATCAATCACACCTCCAGCAAAACACCCTAAAACTAAAGTGTCCCTCTTTGGCCATTTGAAATATCGGAAGGTATGCTAAGTTTTATAACCCTTTGACTACCAGAGGGGTTCACATCTAACACTCAAATGGTTAATCCCCTGGGTCTTAGAGTGGTCTGTAACACATCCATCAGATAACTGTAAAAATTTCACTGTATTGGCTCAAGTTTACACTGTGTAATTGATGCTATTGTCTGTCTCCTTTCTGACTTTACATATTCTGCAAGAGTCAAATTTCCTATCCTTTTTATTAACACTGTTATATCCCTGTCAGTGGGCTTCCCGA